>JAVXUO010001744.1:0-231570 GCA_033065855.1 Escallonia rubra
GTTACTCTAAAAACTTAAGCTGTTAGATGTGACTAACAATTTTATCAAATATTTTTTTGTGGAGACACCATATTAACTTTTGGTGCTGAAACGTATTATGGTATGAGTTTAGTCATATTTTTATCGCTGAATCATAAAAAGAATTTCAAATGTCCACTTTCTCAACATTTCTAATTCCGTCACTGCCGTTACCTTGAATATTTTGTCATAATTTGTGTTGGTTTTATGTTCGAAATGCTGTCACGGCTGTTGTAATGGAGTAAGAGTTAAACAACCGGACATATATAGTGGGCAAATCGTTGTGAAAATAACTTGTCAATAGTTTATAGCTTTTTTTTGTCTTGTTTTCATGGAGGTCTTATAATATGTTTGGTTAGATCAAACATGTCAGGCACACACGTGTCATGTTGTGGCGTGTTTCGACTACTTAAACATTAAATTAAATCATTTCTAAATCTTAAACTGAAGGTCAAAATCAAACAATTATACCCAATATGCAGGGCATATTTTGCTTTTATGTCTTCATTTGTTCGGAGTGTTCGTTGATTTGGTAGGAACCGGATATTTTTTGGGACAACGAACCAATCGGCGAACCCTTATTGAACGAAGGGTGTATTATTGAGTTGACTACTGTAATTTTATGTTCGATAAGTTCGAGTTCCGGTCTTTGACTTTTAGAGTTGAAAGTTATCTCCAAAGGTAAGACAATTGTACTTTTCTCATCGATGAAAAAATATTTAGTGGTTGTTTAACACCAGTCTACATTGCACTTAAATAGTGTTAGATTGTCACTTATTTCGTGACACCACTTATTTGGTGTCAGACAGTGACAACACACGGCGGGTCAACTGTCCTAAACCTTAATCACGGTACACTATGATAAAAAGATGAAAAAATAAAAAGGGACATACAAAAAGATTGCACTTTCTCTGCCCACATTTGATAACCTCTCGTTTTGTTTGTGAAAGCGTCCGGCTTAAAATCAATTAGTAATGAAGGAAGAGACTTACAAAACTTGTATATTGAAGTATTCTTTATTATTTGGCTGATGTGGGATTTATATCTTTTAACATGCCCCTCATGTGTGACCAGACTTCTTTTGAGTGAGTGTAAAACGTGGATGAGTTAGACTGGTAACGGTGAATGAATTAATTTTTGAAGTTGAAGTTTTCAACTTTTTTTCAGCACTAACCATAGTTTATCATTACAATCCTACTGGGAGGTAGCCCCAGAAGATAGCAATATCGCCTCTTTGTCGCAATATAAGTGGTATCTAAGACTACATAAATCAATGACGTAGTGTTAGACACTCATTGTCACCCATTAGACAGAAGAAAAGAACGATCCTATGTCATTTGATCACCTTCAAGCATACATGTACACGACTAAGTTGTCATCCCAAAGAGTTTGGCACATGAAGGCTTTTATGTATATGTTACGCGTTTTAACAATAGTAACTAAAGGTTTAAATACATATTAATATTCTGAAAGTCACAAGAATCTCACTTTAAGATCCATATCTTGAATTTTTACAGGTCAAGGTTTAGAGTTTTTATTATACAATTAATAAGTACCTAAGCTCCTTTTTTGGTCAAATTAACAATGGAGCTAGGGGTAAATTTGTCAAATACTATTTCACACTTATTACCTAATCCGATATCGATTTTCTTTAACTCCTCCCTTCTTCTATTTTTCCGTTCTCTTATTAAGTATTATATCTTGTATGTACAACGAAGAAGCGGTTTCTGTGCATTTACAGACATGCACACATATCCTTCCAAGAACAAAGAAGGATTTTAAGAACACTCCTTCTTCACGTATCCTTCAATGACATATCTTGATATCATGTATGTACAAAGAAATCGTGTTCTTCGTGTGTCTGTGTGCAGGGGGTTGTCTTTGTGTGTATGTTGGTGGGTGATTGGAAAAAGGGGGCGGTGACCGCAGGGGCGGACCTATGTTGTGGCAAGCAAGCACCTCACTTCTGAAAAAAAAAAAAAATTTGGTTTAGGAATCGCACCACCCCATTCCCAAGACACCGTTCCCCCATCCCCGATAGTATTCAGTGATTATATAGAGATTTTAAAAAATCTCTATATAATATTATTTTACTATTAAAAAAAAAATTTGGGGCCATTTGATAGAAGTTTTGCACCCCCTGAATTTTTTTCCTGGTTCTGCCCCTGGGTGGCCGGGGAATGGGACAATGGCTGACGGGGTGGGGCGGTGTTAGGTTGGGTAATGGGTGATAATGTTTTTGTTGATGGCCGGAAAAATAGGCAATGGCCAATGGCCGGGGAAGGGGGCTATTAGAGGCAGGGGTCAAATAACTGGTTTTTTGCGCTAATTGCCCTGAACGGTTTAGGAGCACATTTATAGATGTTGCGGAAAAGGGGTTCATGCAGTTATTGATTCCATTATAAATACTACTTCAGGCGTTGACGTGTAAAATTAAAAAAACGTAGGTCTCAAAGTGACATTTTTGTGAATTTTAGAGTACTAATATGCTTTTAAGCCATAGTCAAATACCATTATAATATTATTATAGGTTACCTTATGTTTCATTTAAACATTTTTGTTGCTCATTTCATTATTAGGCTTTCTGGTTCACTCACATGTCCCATGGGCCTCCCTCTAATGTAACCCTATTGAAAATTCGAAACACTTTATTTTGATTTCATGCATCTATTGAAAGAATAGGTATTGTTCAAGTAGCTGGTTTAAGGAAAAATGGAACTCAAATAGCCACTAAATATATTGTAGAGCTTTGGCAAAATACAAGGGTTCAAAATGATATTTAACCGTTTCTCTTCCTCCACTATGCAACGGTCGCGTTATTCAAAGTTCAAAACCCGAATCAGAACCTCCTAAACCTTAATACCACATCAAGAACTAAGAGAAAAGATACCCTAAATCCTAACTAGAAGCACAGATACTGAGAACCATAAGCCCCAGGTGTACATTTCAATCCCAATCTACGGCTACCTGCTAGTGACGAGAAACCCACCTTCAAGAATGGCGATGTCTGATAAACACAGCCACTCTGCAGATGGTGAATCAGACACCGACTTGTACGACTCCGATGATTCGCAACAAGACCCAACATTCGACGTTCTTGACTTGACCCGATCCAGCTTCTCAAAGCTCTCCATCAAGAAGAAAGCCAAGTCCCGGTTAGTGTCTTAATCAGACATCTGTGCGTCTTTCTCGATTTTGGTCCCTCTTTCCATTAGGTTTTCCTTCTATTGACTTTTTTCAAATTTTTTTGATAGATTCATTACACGTAAACATTGATTTTTCTCGTTATTTTCGTTATTGCTTGACTTGCCAAACCACACTTATTAACTTAAGATTGCTATTTGAGTTTAGTTCAATATTTACATTGTACCAAATTCATTGTGAAAACTCACCAAAAGGTCAAATGGGGATTCACATGGGTAGTTATGTGAATACAGAAATATCAAGGACATGGATGAAGGTTCTGAAGAAGACCCAGATGTGCTTGTTCCAGAGCTTGATGAGAAAGAGCAGAAGAGTTTTGAGGGTGTTCAAAAGATCATTGAAGGTGGTTGGTCACTACCTAACAATATCTACGACCTGTTTGTTAAATTGACTGTGTGGCTTTTTATACCTACGTTGATATATGCATGTGGTTCCCTTGTGACAGCTGGTCAGTTGGAGAAACTAAAAGTGGATCAATGCAAGGTCTATTTGAGGAAGCATGGGTTGAGATTAACGGGGAACAAGGATATCCTTACTGGGCGCATCAAGGAGCACCTTGAGTAACTTATTCTGATCTTTGGAATGATTAATCAATTTATCAAGAATTATATTGCCTTTTCGAATCAGTTGGTAATCCTTCAATATAATTTGCCTAATAGATCTTTTTTGTATTAGTATTATGAATGGCGGTGGAGAAAAGAAGTACCCTATGTCGAGTTTTGTATTGAACTGCAAAGGTATGTATGCTCTCTAAAGCTGACATTTTAGAATTATGTTATGATACCATTTTATAGCTCATGGGTTTACAGATTTGAGTTACAGTATTAACAATCAAAGAGTCGAGATACATCCCCCATCCCGCACTTCTAAATTCTTACTGGTTGATTGACAAGGGATCCGTAAAACAACGAAGTAATGTTTGACAGAGTAGATGCAGTTGTGATTGTAACCACATTCAAGATTGAGCACCATGGCTCGGCTTTCCTGCATTTCTGTATTTAGACAAAACTCACCTTCACTTAGTAGTGCATATTCGGACTAGAAATCCTAGCTTCACTTTTACTAAGTAGGCCTCCTTAATTGTTTTATTTGCAGGTGATGCATGCACTGGAGATACTGTTATGTTTGAACAAAATGTTTATGAAATGTAAGTTCTTCAACCTTTCTTTTGAGAATGACACATTTTTTAGTTGCATAACCATTTAACTGTGTTTTATTTGCACTGAGAAACTGGAAAGCTGAATGCAGGCTCTTTGGTTCTAAGCTCAAATGCAGCATGATATTAAGACTGCAGCTGACTGATCCTCGGCTGTTCGTTTAAATTATTATGTTTTCTAGGTTCAACATTGCATCAAGGAGCGCAAGTGGTCCTCCGTGTGGTACTAGGATTGTAGCCGGCCGCATTGTGAAAGAAAGCTATGGTGCTGCAAAGCAACAACACACATTCACGGTGAGCTAGCAAGATAGTGATTCAAGTTAGGCTAGGTCATAGATTACATATGAGCATGCCAGGTTTCTGTTCATTGCACATTTATCTATTCCCCGCGTTGCTATCTGTGAAGTCTTGACTCGTTAGATACTTAGATCACAATGTCAGGAATTTACCATCTGATAAATGCTCCTTTTTTATTCACGAAAAGTTGTTGACAAAAGGGAAAGTTGTTGCCAAAATATTTATCCTGAACTTGCATTCTTAAATGATCCGCGGTTTATAAGTGCTATATTTAAATAGTACTTGACTATTAGAATCGTTAGCAAAAGGAGAAAGATGTCATTGAAGTATTCATCGTCAACTTGTATTTTTTATATGATCCAGCAATTCACAAGCACTATATTCCCGACTATTCTTATCAGATTGAAGTATTATGGAGCAAAGGAGAAAAACCTCTCCCTCCACTTCATCCCCTCCTCATCAAGGGCAGAAACCTGTATAGGCTAAAGACAGTGAGACAGGTCTGCTTCCGATTATAAGAACCTCTGTTCAGCATCATCTATTTACTACATGGCATTGTTTTAGCTAACATGTTGTTGACTTCAGAGATGGGAAAATGAAGGTGATAGGCAGAAAATGTTGTGTGAAAAGCATAATAGAGGCGCTGTTGCCCGGACGAATAGGGAAGCACGAGTGCAAGAGAAGGAAATGCGGCAGATGCTAAAGGGAAATAGGTAATGAAATGTGCCTCATCAGCATATGTGGCCTTAATTTGAACCTTGCATCTTAGAGTTTAATATTTGGTTTCCTTTGTGCTTGTTACTGAGCTCTTTCTACACCTTAGGGTATCAAGAGTGGAAGATCAGAATGGTAAAAAAGAAGAGAATACAAGAAAAATATCTCAATCTTTACCCACTAATCCAAGAAAACATGAAAGGCACCTTGACGAGCAGGAGGGCATGCAGAAGGCTAAGCAAGAGCAGACTTTTCAGCAGAAGGGATGTTGGAACACCCAAACTTGGAAAGAAAGCACTTCAGTTCCGTTGGTAGCCCCGTACAGTAGTCCCATTTTTTTGCCAAATGCGAACATGCAGCTAGAAAGGGTTCATCAGAGGCAGCCTTTGGCAAGCGTGAATTCTAATCCTTCTGGCCATGGTTATGAACAAAATATCATTAGCAATATTGCAAAGTGTAACTCTTTCAGGAGTTCAATCCAAAGGCATGGGCATGAAGAAAGCATGAATGTAAACAATTTAAGGGATCCATCAAGAAAGCAGCAGCATGCTCGGGGAGAAAGCATTAATGGCGGTAATCCTAGAATGATGGTTTGCCGGCACTATGCGCGAGGAAGGTGTTACTATGGTGATCAATGCAAGTATTCGCATGATTATGGAGAAAATCACAATTATGGTCAAAGGAAGAAAGAAAACTTGCCATCCCATCTGCGACATTACTACTGAGAAACACTCTTGGACTAGAGATCCGGTGGATGAAGATAGCTTTTCGCTATTTGCTGATTATGTTTTGTATCAGGGTCTCCTTGCAGTACTTACAGAAGCACGCGCTTGCTATTCACAATAGCAAACATTTGAGCTCTGTTCTTCCCAAGTTAGTGGATCTTAGAACCAGTTTTATTTAACTCTCTTTTAGCTTTAAAAATTGCACTGAACTCCCAACATAACCTGATGTCGTCAATAAGTTATTTTAATATCTCAACTTGTTAAGCATGTCAACTGCAAAATTATAAATAGGGATAATATCACTTATATCCCGGAATCTAGGGGTAAATTACAGACGAGAATACAAACAAGTATCAAAAATTTGTGCAAAAAGACATGATTGCCCTTACGAATGAGCTTTTGGGGGTAGGGCTAGTGTGATATTATCCCTCAACGCTAGGGTAAATTACAGACGAGGATACCAACCACCATCAACCTTTTGCCCCCGCCACCGTCCGTCACCACTCCTAATTTTCTCTTTATGTTTCTCGCCTAAATTGTCTTTGTATTCTGACCACCACACTTCCGACACAAATCCTCCTATCCACCTCCCTCAAACTCTTTTTTTAACTAACGGCACCAACAAAAACATAATCATCAAAGTCAAGTCCAATTAGCAGCATCAAAGTCAAATCCATACAAGAAAAATCGCATCTGCTTGCAAAAACCAAAAACCCAAATGGTAGTTGATGAGGAATAGTCGAGGGGTTGGGTGATGGGATTTATGTAGTGGTGCGTTGATGGGATTTCTGGCGATGGTGGGTCAGTTTTGTAGTGTAGGTTGGCAGTGGTGGGTATCGAGGATGGTGACCGGGGTCTGTGGTAGTGGCGGTGGTGAGTTTCTAGAAGGTGGAGGGCTTGGTTGACGTGGAGGTCAAAGGCCGAACGGAGGTGGAGGTGGTAGGCCGAAGGTTAGATTTGACGAGATTAGCCAGACTCGATGAGGAAAGAGATGGCAGTGTGGAGGGTCGCTAGTTGTGGAGGCTAGCCGGCGGCAGAGGCTAGTGATGAGGCTGAGTATGATATATGAGAGTGCGAGAAAAGACTGGAGGAAGAAATGGGGTGGTTGTGTGTGATGTGAACGGTAAAAATGGAGGGTCATCGGCGGCAGAAGCTAGCCAGTGACGGAGGCCGACGATGGGTCGGAGTCTAATATGTGAGAAAGAGAGAATGAGTTGATTAGAATTAGAAAGGAGTGAGAAAAAAGAAAAAAAATAGAATTATGTATTGTTAATAAAAAAGAAGGAAGGAGGAGACGTATAAATCATGTATTAGGGGTAGTATTGTCATTTTCAAAATACAGTATTACCACATCAACAAAAAATGTTAGTTAGGTTCATAGAATCATAACAGTAGTCATATGTGATACAAAATTTTCACATTTTGGATGCGAGTGCAAATTTTTAAAATTTATGTCTTTGATTGTAATTATCCATAAACTGTCAGATATAATTGATATTATCCCTCATAAATAAAAAGGAACATAATTTTCACCCTCGGTTTGTCGCTAAGTCTACACTTGACACTTCTTGACCTTTAGCGACAGTGACAAAGAAGGAAGTGCATAAGCATATTAGTGGGTAACGAAGGCTTCTATTTATGAAGAAATGTAAATAAACGAGAACTCACAATTGTTATTAATCACATTCAAGGTGGAAAAAATTATAAAATAAAAAAAGGTGAAGTTGTTAAACAACGAGCAATTCTCCATGTGACCGTTCCCTTCGAATTTTCGTGAATTATAAAGATAGAGAAACATAGAGTTAGGAGAAAATGGTGATTACAACTTTTATCTTTCCGATTTTATTTTAGGAATTTAAAGAAAAAAGAATTGGGTTCTCAGCTGGGCTGTTAAGATCCATCGTTGGGCTTCGAAAAGTTTCAGGAGTTGGGGCTTTCGTTTGGGTTCTCGGCTAAAACCTCAACAGGCAACAGTAGTCCAGGCACGTGTAAGCTCATCTGCATCAAACCATAGCGACAAGCCGACAAGCAACATCAACTGAAAACACTAATCGTAGACTCTTGTAGAGTGATTCCAAAACTGTTTTGAACCCAACATGGTTTCTACTTTCTACCCTTTCTGTCTCTTACCCACATGAATAGAAGTTGTAGCCGCAGTGTTTCATCTGATTTTGCACTGATCTAAGCTCAGTTAAACCAAAATTTGTTGAGGTAAAGATATTCCCACATGCAGTTCTATGTATTTTCTCTTTTTATCTACTTAAACTAGCTATTGCATGAATTTTGTTGCCTTGTTCCAATAGATCATTTCTAGGATTTAGTGTGTCTGGTGATGTTTTGCGCTCAGCTTTAGTAGCTATATATTTCCCCATCAACTTATTTGGTACTGCTGTGATCATCAAAGGATTTGGTTCTTGTGTATGATTCATATCGTCATGATTTTGACTGTACTTCAGTGGTTCTTGAGAAATTTCTGAGTTGGTTTGATGCTGAAGTATGATCTTTGGATATTAGTGGAGTCTGTTATTTAGTTCTGCAGTGATTCTCAAGTTCAAACTGAATCTTTGTGTGTAGGTAAAGTGGTATTACTCCTATGGTCCAATAATAGATGAGACATAACTTTCCTCTTGGTACGTCCCAAGAATTGAGACGTACTTCCTAATCATAAAGAATAAAACTAAGTAACGGTACGCAATTATCCTTAATTATATCTGGACTAGGAAAAAGTCATGCCTCTCAATAGAGAGGTTAAAAGGCGAAAAAGTTGCTCGTTGAATTGTGACTTCCGATGTCATGTCTCGGTTATAGAAATGGAGGGGTACATAATCTAATTTTTGTACCGGATTTTTCTGGACTACCATGCCCCTGTGCATTTTAGTGCGTTTTTACCAAACCAATTGAACATTTTATTCTTAACGTAATTGATTAAGAAGCCAGAATGGATTAGTATAAAACGAATATGTCCGTAACCAAAAAAATTTCATGTTTGTAGGAGTAATGGCGGTTGAGCCGGTCAATGTGAATGAGTATCAAGAACTTGCAAGGGAAGCCCTTCCAAAAATGTACTATGACTTCTACAATGGGGGAGCTGAGGACCAGCACACTCTAAGGGAGAACGTGGAAGCATTTCGTAGAATCAGGCAATAACTTGGACCCGCTACTATTTCTACAATTTAACCGGGACACTTTTCTAACATCATGACCTATGGCCTCAGTATCAGGCCAAGAGTCCTTGTAAATGTGAGCAGAATAGATATGTCAACCACTATACTGGGATTCAATTCTTCAGCGCCCATTATGATTGCTCCAACCGCTATGCATAAGCTGGCACACCAGGAAGGTCCAAATTGTTCCACAAGATTTTTTGACTGAATGTATACATAGAGTTCTGACTCCCTCAATGGCTTATATTGGTCCCAGGTGAGGTCGCAACAGCCAGAGCAGCAGCAGCTTGTAACACGATAATGGTACTTATTTCTGGGGGTGGTGCTCTGTGTTACTTCAGGTGTTTGAGTGCTGAGTTCTTCTCCATTTGCAGGCATTGTCGTTCATGTCTACCTGCACAGTGGAGGAAGTTGCTTCTAGCTGCAATGCTGTTCGCTTCTTTCAGTTTTATGTATTCCGCTTTCTTGAGCTTTTTGACTTTTAATTCCATATTGTGTTATCTAGGTTAATTAGCAGCTATCTTAAGTCGTTTATTTCTTCTGATCACATTTATAGGAGCTGAGTTGAGAACTCTTGTATTTTTTTTATTTATAGGTGTACAAAAGACGGGATATAACGGCTTTGATGGTGCAACGAGCTGTAAGAAATGGGTTTAAGGCTTTAATTCTTACTGTCGACACTCCTAGACTTGGTCGAAGGGAGGCAGACATAAAGAACAAGTGAAAACGCAGCTCTCTCTTGTATACCATTCAGGCTATTAGGGTTTAGGACATTCAATTGTTTTTATATATGTTGAAATTTCCATTCTGGAGAAACTGGTGCAATTTTTGTATCTGCTGTGGTTATATTCTTCTCATATTGAAATAGTAACCTGTGCAGTTTCTGTAACAAAAGTCTGATCATTGTGCAGAATGATTGCGCCTCAGCTGAAGAATTTTGAAGGTCTCTTGTCAACTGAAGTTGTCACAGTGAGTGTGATTATTCTGTTCCCAATGCCAGTATTAGCACACTTAGGTAACAAATGAAAATTTGATTGTGTGTGTGTAATGCGATGAGCAAAATGCATTTCTCCACCACTTGCTCTCGGCACTAGAAGAGGATCATGTTCTTTACTACATGTTTCTAGGGCCAGCTGAAAGGACGAGGGGACTCTGCCTAAAGTTGGAGAATTAACAAATAATTAGCGTGTTGAACTATACTTCATCTTGAAAATACAGAAATCAATTGTTCGTCGAATGAACAAAATATTGGATTGCTAATTTGAATGGATTCTTTCACAGGATAAGGGTTCAAACCTTGAAGCTTTTGCATCAGGGACCTTGGATGCCTCTTTATGTTGGGAGGTATAACTCGATAGTTTACCTTTGGTTAGATTCTTCAGGGAGATTTGTATCATTTTGGTTGTTAACCACTTTTAAGCTTGTGGGAGAACATATTAACTATTTCATCAAAGTCATGAGGTGATTCGCTTCGGGTGTCTCTTGACTCAGTTAGCACTTATAAGAATTTTGCAGGATATAGGGTGGCTAAGATCCATTACGGACTTGCCAATTCTGATCAAGGGGGTGCTCACCCATGAGGATGGTAATATAATGGCCTTTTCTTATTATTGCAGTTCATGATTTCTGTAATTGTACTGTTCAAATAGGAGAACTTTCTAGTAATTTTTCATGTTTATCCAACATTTGTTTGGCTTGTGAAGATTTATGGAATGGTCAACAACTAAAACACATCAAATCATGAACTAACTCTTTCTCAGAAATCTTTTCTTAACTTTTTGGAAAGAAAGAGCAACATAACTCTATTAGGTGTCCCATAATATTCGCACTCTGCCAGAACTGAATGCTGTATGTTGTTGCCTCTTAGAGGATGAAACTTATGAGATGGACGGACCAACTAAGAATATATTCTTTTTTCTGCTACTAGTACTTTGGGTAATCAAATAAGACAGCTGAGATCCAATATTTCTACTCTTGGCAGCAATAAGAGCTGTGGAAGTAGGAGTTGCTGGAATTGTTGTCTCTAATCATGGAGCTCGGCAGCTTGATTATGCTCCAGCCACTATTAATGTGCTAGAAGAGGTTATTGTTAATCTTTTATTTCGTTCTTTATTTGGATGCATCGGTCCCTACATGTGCAAATATTTAATTGTTGGATGTCTGATAAAACATTTTGGTATACTTGGCCTAAATCATCGGATTGCAGGTGGTCCTCGCTGTTCAAGGGAAAATTCCTGTTTTTCTCGATGGAGGAATAAGGCGGGGAACAGATGTATTCAAGGCCTTAGCACTTGGTGCACAAGCTGTTCTGGTAAAGTCAGGAACTTGTTAAAATTCTGAAGTATTTCATTGCAAAATATACCTTCGTTTTTCGCTCAAGTGCAAGACAGTCGCTCACTCCCTTCTCGCTTCTTGATTGTTGGATAAATGCAGATTGGGCGGCCGGTTATCTATGGATTGGCAGCAAAAGGAGAACACGGGGTTAGACGGGTCATACAGATGCTGAAGGATGAGCTTGAGCTCACCATGGCTCTTTCTGGCTGCTGTCATCTGAAGGATATAGCTAGGAGCCATGTCAGGACAGGGCACGAAAGACTTCAATCCAGAATCTAGTTTCAATCTGAAGTGTTAAAGCTGGAAGCCTGAAGGCTGCCTCAAGTCACTTGTTCTGAGTTCTTTCATGACACTAGAATATGCATATTTGTTCATGTATCCTTAATTAAAGACACGGGCAGCATGGGTGTACCATGCTTGCTTTATCAACTGCTTCCGGTGTTAGTCATTGGTAGTGCACCACTTATATGACTATGTTGACAGTCGAAACATTTTTTCAGGTGAAACGCTAGTTCGTCCGTGCAAACGAACTTACGATAAGTGTGATTGCGATGGTTTTACTCCATTGTATTGCAAATTTGGTATGCGGCTATTGTTAAGGGAAGGTCAGATAAGCTAGCATCAAAAGAAGATCAATGTAACTGCAGGCAAACAACCAAGCACAGATTAGAGTTTAATCATGTGTCAGTAGGTGAAATGGGGTGTTGTTAACAAATAAAAGATTTACATCATGAAGATCTGCATCCAAGTCCTCGAGATCCATGCAGATCAGAGATATTTTTTATTTTTTTTTGGTAATAATAATATATACATAAAAAAGGTTAGATTACCAGAGATATTTTATTTGCTTGAGGCAGTTTCAAGCTTTAGGATCGGAAAATAAGGGCCAGCGCATTGGCATTAGCACCATTGTTAATAACAAAACTGTACTATTTCAGATCAAAATGAAAACCCGAGTTATATTTTGTCTGTACACCTGGGTAAGTGGATCCAAATCTCCTCCATAAATAAAGCCAACTATGAACATGGCATTGTACCCCTCTATCTATCTCTTTCACTGTGCGCGAACGTGTGCCAATCTTGTGGGAAAGTCCTAACATTGCTGTTTATATACTCAAAGGGAACTGCTAAAGAATATGGCCGAGCAAAGCAAGATTCTGATAATCGGGGGAACGGGATACATCGGAAGTTTCATCGTGGAAGCTAGCGCCAAGTCTGGTCACCCTACGTTCGTCCTCATCAGAGACTCAACTCTCTCGAATCCTTCCAAATCCAACACCATCCAAAAATTCAAGAACTCTGGTGTCACATTTCTTCATGTGCGTACATTTACATCATTTTTTTTTTTTGGTATTAACGACAAAATATAATTTACACTTTTTTGCAGGTTACGCACGTCTAATTTCGGATGTTAATCGGCCGCGTGCATAACATATACCCTTTTTTCATGAGAAATTTGGTACAAGCACCACAAATACTACTACCGATCAACCCCACCACTACCCGATGCCGACAACCAACAATTCCAACCACCTGACCTGACCCACCATTGACGACCATCAATCAATTATCTCTCTCTTACTCTCTTAACCTCCACCGAATCAACAACTGGTTGCAACAACCAATTACCACCGGCATTACCATAATAGTCTAACCAACCAAATCTTCACCACCATCACATACCCAGCCCACACCACGCCCCCAACGCTGCTGCCCACACCATCCCGCACTGCTGGAACCCCGCTGCCCACACCTAGCCCACAGAATTGGAAGCCCGTTGACCACTGTTTCTCTCTTCATGTGCTGCCATTACCACCGGTGCACTAAGTCCCCAACCGCCAGAACACCACTGCCCACTCACGCAGCCCACCACCTTCACCGTTATCCTGTTCTTCTCCCATACCCCACAAATTACTAAAAAATTTACAGATCTACAAATATAACCAAAAAAATCATCAAAATTTATCACCCCCGCCTGCCGTTGTGTGTGTCGTGTGTGGATGGATGTGTGTGCGGTGCCGTGTGGGTGGTGGATTGGTGTGTGCGGTGGTGGGCTACCGGTGGTACGAACAACTCATGCGAATCCGCAGCGACACAGGCAACGAGTGTGGATGGTTGTGTGTGTGTGGTGTGCAGATGGGTGTCTGTGCGGTGCCGTGCGGGCGGGTTGGTGTGTGTGGAGGTAGACTGGCGGTGGTGCGAACAGCACAGGCAAATTCGCGGCGACGGTGCGGACGTGTCGGGATGGCTGTGTCTATGTGCCATGTGTGGATGGGTGTGTGCGGTGGTCGGCAGTGCTTTTTCTTCAACGACGGCGGTTGTTGATCTCGTCGGCGGAGGGTGGTGATCGGCGTGGTTACGGTCCTAGTGGTGGTTGGGGGTTGGGGAGGGCCGGAGGCGGGAGGTACGTGCTGGGTGGTGGTGGTTGGGTTGCAGTACTGTTGTGGTCGTGGGTTGATGATTAGAAATATGTCTGGAATTTTACCAATTTATCCATGAGAGATGAAAAAAGAGTAAGAGAAGGCACGGATAACTCCTGAAATTAGACTGACATCGGCTTTTTGAGCAATTTGCAATGCTTTTTTGGAATTACAGGGACGTTATCACAAAAGTTACAAATATATGAGAAGACTTACAAAAACGTCTAAATTACTGAGGATAGTTTTGTCACTGATCAATTTTTTTTATGGTGTCCAAGGGTACCAATAGTAGCCATTGGTTGTGAGTCGTGACCACTCGTCTCGCAACACCTCACGTAAATGAATTCAAACACGTTATCAATGAATTGAGGCATGACCCTTTGCACCTAATGCTGACAATTAGTTTCACTTTGTATGTGCCAAATTCCGTGATTTTGTTGGTTGCACCACGTAACATCGGTGACAAGAACTACCAGTTGTGAATTTTCTGTCTCTCAGAAATACCGAAAAATTTCTTCTGCGAGTAAGGTCGCTAGGTTTAAGATTTGTTTGCCCGACTGATTAATGTCTTGTGGACGTATGCACGCAGGGGGATCTAAGTGATTACAAAAGTTTGGTTAAGGCAGTAAAACAAGTGGATGTGGTGATCTCGGCAGTTAGTCACGATCAATCGGCTGATCAACTTAACATTATCGCAGCCATTAAAGAAGCTGGCAACGTCAAGGTAACACTCGAGCTCTATGATACAAGATCAGTGTACTTTATAACAAATTCGTAGTCTTTGCTCGGTGCTCACAACTCACTGATTTTCTCATTTTATCTAGAGGTTTTTGCCTTCTGAGTTTGGGTTGGATGCTGATCGTACCAATGCTGTTGAGCCAACAAAGACAATGCTCGAGGCCAAGGCTCAAATCCGCCGCGCCGTTGAGGCTGCAGAAATCCCTTATACTTACGTGCTTCCCAACTTTTTTGCCGGGTATTTTCTTCCAACTTTGTCACAGCCAGGAGCCACGGCTCCCCCAAGAGACAAAGTTGTTATACCTGGAGATGGCAATCCAAAAGGTAATTGGCTAATCTCTTTGAACCATTTTGCTTTTGGAGCCTTTTGACCTAGGATAATTGATTGAAGCCAGGAATGTTTGCTTAGAACTCCAATCATTTGTTCCTTTAAAGACATGTCCAACTATCTTAGAATCCGTCGACAAAGAGAAAAGTCAAGACTTTTCAGGAACCGATAAAGTAATTTAATATGAGACAAAGTGCTTTGTGCATCGATTCTTGGAAGATGGAATTTACAGATTATGTCAAGCTCAAGGGAAACTAACTTTTACGACTTAAATCTTTCGTCCAGCAATTTATACCAAGGAAGATGATATTGCTACCTTTACCATCAGAGCTGTGAATGACCCGAGAACCTTGAATAAAAGCCTCTACATCAGAGCCCCTGCCAACATCTACTCTCTTAATGAGCTTGTGTCCTTGTGGGAGAAAAAGATCGGCAAAACCCTTGAAAGAATCTATGTCCCAGAGGAGCAAGTTCTGAAGAACATTCAAGGTAACCGAACTGAAACATTTGCTCTTTGATACAACGTTACGAGTATGTGCTCTAATACGTTCTCCTTGTTCATTGCAGAAGCCCCAGATTCAGTCAAATTATTGCTGTCAAACGGTCACTGTGTCTACATAAAGGGAGATCAGACAAATTTTGAGATTGAACCAACATTTGGAGTCGAGGCGTCACAGCTTTATCCTGATGTTAGCTACACCACTGTGGATGACTACCTCGATCAATTTGTGTGACAACCCTATGGATGTTGGTGTCTTTAATGTTAGTAAGTAGGCGGAGAACCTAGGTGTTTATGAAGGTGCAAATTCATCTCTGGAAGTTCTTGATATTGTAGTCATTAACGTTTACGAAATAATTGGACAACCCTGAAGGTCTTCCAAAGGAAACCATATTTCACTTTCTGTAACCGGCGAACCCAACCCCAAAAAGTAAAGAAAAGAAAAGAAAAGAAAGCAAAAGAACGATTCAAAACAGCAGGACTGAAGGAAATGAACTCTTGGTAGGTCAATAACATGTAGACTATAAAGAAAGGTTGCAAGCCATTATTTCTTTCCACCATTAGGTCTATGGAATCAACTCGATCAGGTCATCAGACCACGTATAACTACAACTAGTGTTCCCTTCTCAAGTGAAATACTGCCACCTTCAAGTTCACATGGGAACAACTCTACCATTAGTAACGAAGGATTCTATTGCCAACCCAATAGAAAAGTAACATTCACTAGGTTCAAATGCAAGCAGTGAATTGAGCTTTTTATTTTGGTAATAAGAGAATTGCATTGATAGTGATAAAAACAAGACATAAAGTTTGCAACCTTAAGGCTTTACAGAACCATTTCTGAGCGTGAGTTACCGCCAGAATAAAGTAGGAATAAACAGTAGAAGCATAATTTAAACAAAGAAACTACCCACAAGGGACTCTACAAAAGAACTCCATCATATCGGATGATCCTCAGCGGTGTAAGGCGTTACTTACCCAATCTTGATAGACGGATATGCGAGCCTGACATGCAAAACGAGCTAAGGATCGTGCTTCTGTCCGGGCGTGTGGTCCTGCCCTATGGATACTAAACTGATGAAATTGAGTCAAAAGGTGGCAAAAGTCAAAAATGATAGGTGCCACCGTATCCAGGATGTCTTCAGAACCTGACATCTGCGGCCAAGTAATCACCATCCTCTATTTCTCCATAGCGCCTTGCTACCGTGCCATGATTTGGTGTTTCTGACATGATCATTCCAGTTCGTACCAATTTAAAAACCCTTTTCCTAACCAATAGGTGCGATGATCAGCAAGGGAGAGGATCAACCAAATTATAGCAAATGCTAGAGCTCTATTTAGTAAATAACCAACACACCTTGCGGTATGCGTTCTGTCTGCATAAAGTTCAGGACCCTAGTCTTGCAAACATTCATGTTGCCACCCACGAGTGACTTTGACAATGGCAGTTTACATTTTTCATCTTTGAAATTTTCCGTCATAGAATCACCGGAGAGATGACGCATCAGCTGTTGAGCAGAATTTTCGCCAGGTTTTCTGAGCGGATACTTCATCTACCTTATTGTTTATGCAATTGAATTGAAACCTAAAAAAAAAAAAAAAAAAGGATCAATGTGACTGGGCGTAACAACCAAGGGCAGGTTAGAGTTTAATCACGTGTATGAGTAGGTGAAATGGTGTGGTGCAAATAAAAGATTTACATCATGAAGATCTCCATACAAGTCCTCGAGAACCGTGCAGATCATAGATATTCTATTTGCTTTGGGCAGTTTCAAGCTTTAGGATCGAAAATAAGGGTCTGTTTGGTATGGCTGTCAGTTTTCAGTTTTTTTTCTAAAAAAGAAGAGGAGAGTTCTGGTTTTTTTATTTTTTTATCAGTTTAAAAAACTGGTGGCTGTTTGACAGAGTTTATTTTTTCAAAAAACAGAAAAGAGCAAGCGTTTGACAGGACAACTCTTTGGGTTTATTTTTTTTAATATACATTTTTACATAATTGAACATTATTAAAGGTAATTAAACAACCATGTTACAATGTCTTACAAATAATCAATGAATAACAACCAACATTATTAAACATAATTAAACCAACATTAGCTCATTTTAATCCTAAACAAGTGTAGATCGACCACCGGCGTCAAGATACACCACCGCACAACAACCATTTGCCGATGTAATTAAACATAATTAATATATGTCCATCACCGCCGGCAACTCGCAACACCCACCACCGCACAACAACCTACGGCAACCCACAAATATGTCCGCCACCTAGAGCACCACCGCACGAATCAAATCTGTCCATCACGCCAACCCACCACCGCCGGCCACGAATCAAATCTGTCCATCACGCCAACCCACCGCCGTCGGCCACGAAGGCAACCATTTGCCGATGTAAATCCATCACAACCACAACAACCTACACCCACGAGACCCATCCCCAACCTACGGCAACCCATTTGTCGATTCCCATGTATTGGGCGCAACCATCTCCAACGGTTATGTTCATCTTGGGACCGAAGAGTGGCCGGTGGAGGCGATGGAGGCGGTGGGCTGCTGGGTCAGTTGGTGAACGATGCGGCGCTGCAAGATCGGGACGGCGGCGGCACAAATAAAGGAGATGGAGGCGGCGGTGCTGCAAGATGGATGCGCTACAAGATCGTGGCGGTGACCGGTGGCCGGTGGAGGCGATGGAGGCGTTGGGCTGCTGAGTCACGGCGATGGAGGCGTTGGCCGTTGGAGGCGATGGAGGCATTGTGGGCGGTAGAGCAAGGTGAAAGAGATGGAAAGGAAAAAAGAGTTTTTTTGGGTTTTATACCAGCAAGTAATAACAAGCATTTTCTGTTGCTGCCTTGGCTTGAACCCTCAACCTCATTAAATGGGTTCCTCAGGCCCGCGTGAATCTGAAAAAAAGAGGAAGAGGAAAGAGCTTTTTGCTCTTTTTAGAAAGAGCCTCTCTTTTAAAAGAGCTGGGCCTTTTTTGAAAAGGCAAAGCCATACCAAACAGGTTGGATTCTTGCTCTTTTCCAAAAAACAAAAAAACAGGCCTAAAAAGAGAAGAGAAAAAGAGTGTCAAACGGCCCCTAAGTGTCACCGCATTGGCATTAGCACCATTGTTAATAACAAAACTATACTAGGTCACACCAAAATAAAACCGGAGTTAAACATGTGCACTGTATGTAGTTTATACACTTGGGTAACTGGATCCAGAGCCCCTCTATAAATAAATCCAACCATGAACATGGCATTGTACTCTCTCTCTCTCTCTCTCTCTCTGTGTGTGTGTGTGCGCGTGCAAATCTTGCTGGAAAGTCCTAAAATTGGTGTTGATATTCTTATAAGGATACTGCTAAGAATATGTCCGAGCAGAGCAAGATTCTGGTGATCGGGGGGACATGATGCATTGGAAGTTTCATCGTGGAAGCTAGCGTCAAGTCTGGCCACCTGACATTCATTCTCATCAGAGACTCGACTCTCTTGAATCCTTCCAAATCCAATACCATCCAGAGCTTCAAGGACTCCGGTGTCACATTTATTCATGTCCGTACAGCTCTAGCATTTTTTCAGAGTCAAAACAAAACTGTTCCGGAGATCTGCACATTTTTGCCAGTTTTATCTCATACTAACAACTTTTATAGTAGTGTTTCTGGATTTCAACATTACAAATTAATCCAAAAGCTGATACCTTAGGATGTTAAAATCGTCGCCACCATAACCCACCACTACCCACTGCCGACCACCACCACCAATTACTCTCTTACACTCTACCAACCAGTGCTCTCTCTGCTTCTTACTCTCTTACACTACACCGAATCAATAACTAGTTGCAACGACCAATTATCACCGGCATCGCCATAACAGCCGACCCAACCAAACCTACACCACCGCCACATACTACCGCCGGAACCCAGTTACCCACACATCCGGAACCCCATTACATTAGCCCACTCTTTCTCTGTTCCTGTGCTGCCTTACCACTAGCGCACCATGCCCCCCACCGCCAGAACTCTACTGCTCACGCACGTAGCCCACCATCCCGCTCGCTATCCTGCTCTTCTAGCTCCACCACACCCCACAATTAACAAAAAAAATTATAGATCTCCACAAAAAAAAAAAAAAAAAATTCACCACCCCCACCTGCCGCGTGTGTGTGTGCCTTGTGTGGATGGGGGCGTGTGCGGTGGTGAGCTAGCGGTGGTGCGATCAGCTCAGGCGAGTGCGCGGCGTGTGTGGATGGGTGAGTGTGTGTGTCGTTTGCTGATCGGTGTGTTTGGCGATGCCGTGTGTGTGTGTGTGGATGGGCGTGTGTGGTGGTGGGCTGGCAGTGATGCAAACAGCTCAGGCGAATCCGCGACGACGGCAACAACGTGTGTGGATGTGTTGGGTGGGGGGTGTGTGCGGTGGTAGACTGACGGTGGTACGAACAACTCAGGCGAATATGCGGCGATGTGTAGGGATAGCTGTGTGCGCGCGCGTGTTGTGTTGGATGTGTGTGTGTGTGTGGTGGTTGGCATTACTTTTTTTTTCAACAATGGCGGCAGTTGATCTTGTCAGCGGAGGCTGGTGATCGGTAGTGGTTACTGTGCTAATGGTGGTTGAGGGTGGTGGTGATTGGGCTGCGGTTTTGGTGTGGCGGAGGGGTTGAAAGGATGTTTGTGAAATTTTACCAAATTACTCACGAAAAATGAAAAAAGGTACACGAGTGAACAAATATGCCCGTAGAAAAATGAATGCCCAAAGAGTCTGCTTTTGGAGCGATTTGTAACGCTTTCGTGAATTACGGAGAAAACTATTACAAAAGTTGCAAATACACATAGACTTGCAAAAAAGTGTAAATTATGAGGAACAAATTTATCATTAACTCATTTATTTACGTTGTCCAAGAATACCAAAAGTAACCATTAGTCGTTACCAGTCGTCTCACGACGCCTCATCTAAATGAATGAATTGTAACACGTACTTACAAATCTAAGCAAGATTCTGGTGTCAAAGTGGGGCATGGTCATCTAGTATCACTTTGTGCCGATTAGAAGTTATTACCACGTGACTTCGATGGCCGGAGCTACCCACTCAAGAATTTCTTTGTCCAAACAAAAAACGAGCGGTCTCTTATAGATATCCAAAAGTTTCTTGCGCGACTAAGGTCCTTAGGTTTTAGATTTGTTTGGCCGATTGATTCATGTCTTGTTGACACACGCATGCAGGGGGATCTGAACGATTACGAGAGTTTGGTGAAGGCAATATAACAAGTGGATGTGGTGATCTCGCCAGTTGGTCCCGTCAGTTGGCTGATCAACTTAATATTATCGCGGCCATTAAAGAAGCTGGTAACGTCAAGGTATTACTGGAGCTCTATGATGCGAGATCAGTGTACTTTGTAACAAATTCGTAGTCACAACTCACTGATTTTCTCGTTGTATCCAGAGGTTTTTGCCTTCTGAGTTTGCTGTGGAGCCAACAAAAACAATGCTCGAGGCCAAGGCTCGAATCCGCCGTGCTGTTGAGGCTGAAGGAATCCCGTATAGGTATGTGCTTCCCAGCCTCTTCGCTGGGTATTTTCTTCGAACTTTGTCACAGCCAGGAGCTGCAGCTCCCCCAAGAGATAAAGTTGTTATACTTGGAGATGGTAATCCAAAAGGTAATTGGCTAATCTCTTTGAACCATTTTGCTTTTCGAACCTTTTCACCGAGTATACTTGATTAAAGCCATGGATGTCTGCTCAGAACTCCGTATTTACTCTCGTGAACTTGTCAAGTAATTTGTTCTTTAAAGACATTTTCCAACTGTCGTCGAATCTGTGATAACAAGAAAAGTCAAGACGCTTCTTTTGAGACGAAGTGCTCTGTGCACCGATTCTTTCACCATATGCATCAATTGGCTTGTAAAATACCTAAATATTTTACAATCACCTAACGAGCAATGGTGTTAGAATCTGTTCTATAGAAGTTCTTTATGTAATGAAAGATGGGATTTACACATTAACTCAAGCTCTAGGGATACTAACTCTGACGAGTTAAATCTTTCGTCCAGCAATTTATAACAAGGAAGATGACATCGCTACCTTTACCATCAAAGCTGTGAATGACCCGAGAACCTTGAACAAAAGCCTCTATATCAGAGCCCCTGCCAATATCTACTCTCTTAATGAGCTTGTGTCCTTGCGGGGGGGAAAAGATTGGCAAAACCCTTGAAAGAATATATGTCCCAGAGGAGCAAGTTCTGAAGAACATTCAAGGTAACCAAATTGAAGCATGTGCTCTTTGGCACTACGTTATGAGTATGTGCTCTAATATGTTCTCCTTGTTCTTTGCAGAAGCCTCAGGTTTAGCCAAACACATATTATCAATCAATCAAAGTTTCTACATAAAGGGAGATCACACAAATTTTGAGATTGAACCAACATTTGGAGTCGAGGCGTCGCAGCTTTATCCTGATGTTAGCTACACCACTGTGGATGACTACCTCGATCAATTTGTGTGACAGCCCTATGGATGTTGGTGCCTTTGTTTTTTACTAAATATGTGGATGACCTAGGTGTTAGATGGTGATTTTCCAAAGCAATTTCATCTGTGGAAGTTGTTGATGTTATAGCCTTTAACGTTTACGAAATAATTGGACAACCCCGAAGGTCTTCCAAAGAAAATCCATATTTCACTTTCTGTGACTGGCGAATTTATATGGATCCCAACCCCCCAAAAAGGAAAGAAAAGAAAGCAAAAAAGAACAATTTCTGAACAATTGGTAGGCCAATAACATGCAGACAATAAAGAAAGGTTGCAAGCCATTATCACTTTCCATTGCACTTGGATCTGGTACAGAAGGTTTCGAAGGAAAATGATACGGAATGACGCTAGGTCTATGGAATCAACTCGGGTCATTAGACTACGTATAACTACAACTAGTGTTCCCTTTTCAAATGCAATAACTGCCACCTTCAAATACACATGGTAACAACTCTAGCATCAGTAATCCCGAAAGAAGAATAACTACGTACTAAAATCCCTTCCTACATTCTACAAAGATAGTGTACTCAAAAACTTATTCGAGGTACGCAGGTTCATGAATATCCCAACTGCAATGGCACTTCCAATTACGAGAAAGCCAATTATCAACGCCTAGTTTCAACATGCACCTTATTCATATGAGCTTCATGTTAGTGGCCTTCATGTTCGATTTCATTCGACTCCCAACCACAGCATTAACTTTCTTTTTATTCAGACAAATGCCAAGGAAAAGAGGAGGCTTTAAACCAGGAGAGGTAAAGGTTTAACATGCTTATGATCTACACTATGCATTACCAGCAGAGTTACTGTTATTCGCACCTTGCAAGTCCATAGGAGAATTTGTGATGCTGCCGACGGAGCCCATGGTCTGCGAGCTCAACTGAGGACTAGCTGGACAAGTTTCTTGATTACCAGCACTCATAGGATGGATTGCCCCTGAACTTAATTGTGGACTCATAGGAGTTCTCTGGCTCATTTGTTGTGGGCTAGCCTGTTGCTGCAACAGCGGGGTTTGTTGGTTCAGTTGCTGTGGAATCCCAACGGTTGATGGCGAACCGATATGCTGAGGTGATACAACAGCCTGTAATGGCGAAGTATTCTCTTGCTGCTGTTGTTGCTGTTGCTGCTGCAACTGTTGTTGTAGCTGCTGCTGCTGCAACTGCAACTGTTGTTGTTGTAGTTGTTGCTGCTGCTGTTGTTGCTGCTGCTGATGCTGCTGTTGGTTCATGTAAAGGTGATTCATTCCCGTCATCAACTTTGGCGGGCCCATTGGTCCCATCGCTGTTCGCTGCATCGGATTAAGGTTCGTGCGATTGAGGGTGGGTCCCAGCATTGAAAGACCAGTCGACCCGGGGTGCATCTGTCTACCTCCTGGCATAAGGCCACTTGATTGTGGAGCCCCCAACATGTTTGATCTGGTATGTGCCATCCGAAGCTTTTGTTGCATGACAGCAGCTTGTGCTGGAGTGAAACCCCCAGAACGAAGTTGCTGGCTTATTGCATTGCTGATATTTGAAGCCTGACTCATATTTATTGGGTTCTGACCCACATTACCCATGCCTGCCATAGGTCCCATTGGTGCAGAAATTCCGCTTCCCCCCACTCCCCTTGCACCCCCCATGCCCATCACATTTCCTAGGCCCTGAAGCCCAACCATGTTATTCCCAATGTTTCCCATACCTACATTTCCAAGTCCCATTATCATTTTCCTCTGCTGTTGTTGCTGCTGCTGCTGCTGCTGTTGCTGCTGCTGCTGCTGCTGCTGTTGCTGCTGCTGCTGCTGCTGCTGCTGCAACAGCTGAAGTTGGAGAGCGGAAGGTTTGTTAACCATATGATTACCCAACTGCATGTTAGGATTCAATTGTGACAGTGGATTTGCCGCAAGCATTAGAGGTGATCTTTGGAACTGAGAATGCTGCGGTTGCATCAAGGAATGTTGATTTTGGTGCAGCTGCTGCTGCTGTTGCTGCTGCTGCTGCAGCTGCAGCTGCTGCTGCTGCTGCTGCAGCTGCTGCTGTTGTGAATCAGGTTGTTGAAGCCTTGAAGGCATCGAAACACCAGGCAATACCCCTTGAGATATTTGCAAGGCTTGCCCATTTCCAGGAGGTAGCATCCTTGTGCCTATACTTTGGGACGAGTTTAGCATTGCATTACTGCTACTATTAGATTGTTTGACAATTTCATTGGATGTCTGACCCAAAACTGCTTCTGGATTCGGCTGAAGCTCATTTGCTGCAGTATTAATAGGGATACCATTAGCTTGACTGCTTGAGGCACGATTCATGTGGACTGGTTTTTGTTGGACATGATCTTCCATCTGATATCCTTCACGCATCATCTGCATAAACAGAATGTATTAATTCACGTACAGTGCAAAAAGGAGTGGCTTCTTCTTATAACAGGTTTCGTAACTCTTGGACATACCAGTGAACTGAACTGCCCTGCAAGTAAGTCTGCAACATGCTGTCAGCGGAAAAAGTCACACGCAAAGGTCAGAATGATAGAACACATCTAAATGCATATATCTACCATAGCCATATATCAGTTCTGAAATTATGTCTAACAATAATGCTTCTGAGAAACAAGATGCATCCTTCCGAACATATTTCGTGTAAAATGACCAGGTGAGAAAAGGCCACTAGAAAAAGTATATTGTGCTTACATCTCGTAATTTGACTGGATACGAAGTAGTTTAACAGGATGACGTAGTAAAAAAGGATTCTACTGCCTACCCAATAAACAAGTAACATTCACTATAGTTTAGTTGTTGAATACTTGTTCAAACGCAAACAGACAGTTGAGTTTCTTAGCATCATAAAACTAAAAAACAGATGAAGCCCTCATGTGCACCAGTAAACTCACAGTATTGGGCAGTGTAGGAAGATAATCTTCTGCGGCCAAGTAATCGCCATCCTCTATTTCTCCATAGTGCATTGCTACCGTGCCATCATTTGGCTTTTCTGACATGATCATTCTAGTTCGTACCTTAGGAACAATTGAATAAACATTCCCTAACAAATAGGTGTGATGATCAGCAAGGGAGAGGATCAATCAAATAATAGTAAATGCTAGAGCTCTAACTAGTAAATAACCAACACACCTTGGGGTATGCGTTCTGTCTGCAAAAAGTTCATGACCCTAGTCTTGCAAACATTCATGCTGCCACCCACGAGTGACTTTGACAATGGCATTTTACATGTTTCATCTTTGAAATTATCAGTCATAGGATCACTGGAGAGATGAAGCATCAGCTGTTGGGCAGAATGTGGGCCAGGTTTTCTGCTCGGATACTCATCCACCTTATTCTTTTTGCAATTGGGTTGAAACCTAAAAGAAAACCAATTAGTCATGCATGACATAAACAGTTAAAGATTATTATGCTAATGGTAAACTGTTGCTTAAGAGAAACTCTCAAATAAGACAAAATGACGTGAAATATATTACTTCACATCCAGTTCCAGGTTGTGTTAGTTATACATGAAGGACACACCATTCTCAGGATTGACCATTCTTTGGATGAGCTTCCCCTTGTGTTCTATTTCCAAGATCGGAAACCAGGAAACCGAATGGGTAAAAGATACAGCTTATGAGGTAAAAAGGCATGTGTGTCTGGCACATACTCTGACCAAGATGCTTTTATAGGGATAGGAGGATATTTAAACAGAATTTACTTGTGCTATTTGGTGAACTGAACCAAAAGAAAACGTGAATTGCAAAATGAAAAGGTAGTTTCACTGTCATAGTACCTCCCGTTCGACACTATCTTTAAGAATCTTTCAAGAATCATTTGATCAGCCAAAGGTGGGGTTCCTACAGGACTGCTTGCATTTAATGGCACGCCCATATTACTAACACTAGCAGGAGACCCCGCTCCACTCATCACAGGTGTCTTGGGGAGGGAGTTTGATCTCCGTTTAGCAGCACTTTGTGTTTGGTGTTGCCGCTGCATGGAATCATTAGCACTGGAAGTCAATGATGTCGTGCCACAAACTGCAGGGACCGTGGTGATGGCTGTCTTTTGGGATGATCCAAGTGCAGCTGTTGCTGCAACTCCTATCTGAGGTCCTATTGAACCGCTAGAAAATTCTCCAGACTTTGATGACAAGGGGGATTGAGGAAAACCCCCAGCTGAAATCCGAGGACTCTGCACCAATTTCCTTTTCTGGTACTGGTCCTCCTTTCTAGAATTACTATCAAGAGCCTGACCAAGATTGTTCCAGGGAGACTGATGAAAACTGGATCTCATAATCTGCTGTGGTAACATTTCACTTTTAGGCTTGTCCATTCTTTCTATCTCAATTTGCTCTTCTTTCATACCATACCTTATCCCTTGCTGCCCCATATTGAACGGCATGGCCCCTGAATCTTGATTAAAACTCCCTTCAAACAATTGCTGAGGATACTTTTGCATCCCAATATTTGCATACTGCATTCCTCTTGCAATTTGTTGCTGCTGTAATGGTGAATTTTTCCAATGTAAATCAGATCCATGGAAGCCACCTATGTGCTGCTGTTGACTACCGTCGGGAGTCGCAGATGTCATCCTCGTTCTCTTATTTAAACTAGATAAAGGAGACAATGGTCCATCTTGATTTTCCCTCTTACCAGGATTAGAGGAATTACTAGAGTTCATATTGTCGCTGTACGAGTTGATAATGTCCTGCGCAGCAGGAGAGGCTCCTGGCGCCTGCGAGACAGACCCTGATCGATCCTGCATATTTCTTTGGTACTCTACCCCCATTTGATATTTTGATTGAAGAGAAACCAATGGTGATAACTGAGCAGATGATGCATCCGGTGCAAAGCTTTTAGGTTTCGAGGCAAGCATGTTGCTCAGACCATCATTCTGAGTAGTTGAATTCTCATGAATAGGCTGCTGCATTATCAGTCTCGAGTCTCCCAACCTCCTCTGTGAACTCTCCGGAACTCTATCTATACAAACCTTCTTCCCATGGATCTTGTTATTTGATGTGACACTAACTTCTGGCATCAGGCCGAGTCTTTTCCTCCGCAAACTGGGAAGAGCCAAATTTAGCTGCAAATAAAGTTCAACAAAGTTCAGATGGAAACAAGCTTGCGGTTACAATGATGATCATTTTGATAAAAAGCTTGTTACCTTAGAGGAAACTGGGCTGCTACAAAGTCTGTCCAATTTTGGAGTTGGGTCTAGACAAAGTTGTGGCTGTAGGGCTTTCAATATACGGGACTCCACCTCCTACAGTGAAAAATCAACACCTATGAGTGACTCTATTTTTAACTTCATAATTAATAAGTGCGGATCATACTTACCATCAGATCACCATATGTCCAAGCATTGTCTGAAATCAATGGGATATCTTTCACGACATTCTCTAAAGACATCCTAAGACGCACTTTATTTACAAAGGGAGAGCTAGTTGTAGAAGGAACAATAAGTCCTGGTTCAGTGGTACACTTACGATAATCTCGCACCTGCAATAATCCCCATGTATGATATTAGTGCAAATCCAAGCAGCCCTTAATTATCAGCTATTGTACCTGAAGTATCACCAAATCTTCTTGCATTGAGAAACATGTAAGCATTGTAAAGACATAGAGTAGGTACTCACAATTACCTAGCTCATCATCTCATACTCGAGCCAGGTATTTAAGGTGAAATGCAAAATCAGATTAGGATGTGGCGAGGGCAGGATTAGCAAGGAAAGCAGAAAATTTTGAAGTGAAGTGATCATGAATTGCAAAATAAATTAGACTTACTTCACCCATAGAAACGGGAGGGAGGGAGTGGGGAGGTCCCATACTAATCAAATGGGACAAAGTCTATTATGAGTACAATCTAACCCCATTAATATGATATCAGTTTACTGCTGAAAATTTTGAAATAAAACCCTCTCCTTATGCCCAGGAAGCCGCGCGCCGCATGTAGATGAAAACGTCGTGTTACCAGACCAGATCACCAGGCAAAACATTTTTCATCAAAACGTTAGGATTTCGCCCACGCACTGACTGGACCATGTATGTATGCCTATAGATCTCCCAAAAACATAGGGGTGCAATCGATAGAGTGCTGGTGTTTGTAGTTCAGATGCTGGCAAAAAAGTGATAGGTACGATCATAGCTGTGGAGAAGACAGAACAAGTGCAAGTTCTGTTGGATGGATGTAGGAGCTTATATAGGAAAGAAGTGGAAGTGGTGAAGGATGGATAGACGAGGAATCAAGTGGTGCAGTGGTGCAATGGTTGGCATTTGAAGTAACGTGGGAGTGGGACCAGGGGCAAGGGAGGAAGAGTTACCACAGCATTGGCTGGGATATACTAAACGTACTAATATTAGGCATATTTACGATCATAGAAAACCTATTGTCGAGGAATAATTTAAAGAAAGTTTAGCCTGGTCGACCACTAACTGTGCGATAAATGTGCATGCTCCATGTAAGGAAAAAATAATGAATCAAGAATGTAAGCTTAAGCAAAGACTGTATAAGCAGTTATATGTATTAACGTTTTATACCCATTTGCTGATTTTGTTTCCCGACCTCCAGCAGCAATTCCGACAAACAATTGATCTAACGATTACATGTATATGATGAGGAATGGAGTAAAGGTGAGAGGAATGACGAGAGAAAAGTACCTCACACTGAAACCAACTGTTTACTGGATGTGATGAGACTAAAGCCGTATCTAGCAGGAAGTTAATGGCATTATTCAAATATCAAGATTGAAAATGTAAAGCATCAAGCAACACTTGTAATAAATCATTTATTTAAGACGTTTGGATAGTGCCATTATCCTTTTTTCTTATGTATTCTTCCCATGTGAGGAGACTGATGAAAATACACTTTGTTCTGGTCAACCTCAGAGAACTACCCAGTTTATTTCAAGAAGTACCCAAGCTAAAGAGAGAATGATTTTGATAGGTGTAATAGCTATCTTTTATATACATTTCTTATTCCCGTTTTAGAATTTCTACTTCTGCACGAATAAGAGATACAAAAACTCCATGGCTAGGAGTCTTTTTGTGGGAGTCTAGCTTGGGGATTTAAAATTACAATCAACCCAGCCTAGCATGGCCCGGAGCAGGCTGCACGACATGGCTGCAATGGCAGAGCAAGCCTAGTAGCAATGGGGACAATTCACCCCCATATGTTTGTGAGAAATAAATAATCACTTGTAGTAAATTGAGAATTTTCCATATATGTATGGATGTGAACACGTAAATTAACAAAACTTTGAATTTAAAAGTCAAGTTTACTGATATAATTAGCCTTTTCGGTTCTTTCTGTTACTACAAGAGTCAACTAAGCCACCATGGTTCATGTATTGCTTGATTGTACTAGTTACTTAAGGTTTGGTGCTAGCATTTTCACAGATGATTATTTCCAACTCTACACCCTAAAATTAGAAGTACTAAGTTTTGGATACTGGAAGTGACAAATCAACGTGTTATTAACTTTTATCAATTTCACAACTTTTGAAGAATTTAAAAACAACTACAAAAGAACCAACTTGAAGAGAAAATGCAGGAGTATGTAGTTCGGGTATCATTGTTGTATCAACAGTCTTAAACATTCAAAGGAATCAACATATTAGTTTCAGTCAAGTATATTAGCAATGTCAAACTTGACCTTAGTTACACAAAGCGGGGGCGGGGGCGGGAGCGGGAACGGGGGCGGGGGAGCGTAAGCACCAAGAAGAATCTGAGGTTGGGAGCGGATTGAATAAATAAATGCGTAAAGAGTATTATCATTTGTTTAGTATAGTTTACATAGCCAGCAACAACAGACAAGGAGGCTTTAAGGACTTGAAGAAAGAGAGAAACAAGGAATTGAGTTGAAAAAGGCTTGATTTTCAGGTATTATCTCACTTGTTCCATGCATCTCTATCCAGCTAACGGGATCGAGTTCCCATATTAGCTTGGGACGAGATCCCAGGGAGCTCCTAACTTGGGATCGCAAAAGCGAGTTTCCGAGAGAGAAACGTCACCATATTAGGAGTTTCCTGCAACTAAGAACTTGACTCCCTATTGTTGATGAATTTCAATAGCTCATTCATTCACTGTACCACGTCATTTCTATGCCGTGTACCACGTCATTTCTATGCCGTGTACCACGTCATTTATGTAATCGATGCATTCAAAAACATGGATGCAACGTTCAGCTTTGTTCGCTCTCCAGAGGAAGTTTTGTTCTCAATAAAAAAAATTCATGAACCAATTTTCTTCTTTGATCACCTTGATAGTAATCCTGGCTGCGCCACTGCATGGCTGGTTTGGTATAGGCATGGACCTAACCGGCTATGTAATCAGGTTGGACAAGCAAATAGCCAGCCAAACCGGCTTATATATAAAACCATTTAGGTGGTTCCAGATAACTTACCTCACACACAAGTGTCCCATCAACATACTTGCAGGGTATATCATCCAGAATATCACCAGGCAACCGGCCGGACTCAATTGCCTTCAAATACATGAAGAAAAAGAAGTGTTAACACAACAAAAAATTGTTCTTGAGAAAAACAGTTGAAGTGTTTAGCAAGGAATGGGGAGCTAAAACTATAATCAAGTGCTCAATCGTGATTCAGCTATCTCCCAATTACCTTTCCGTGTAGAGAGGGGGTGCTGTTTTCTAATTGTCTTTGTTATTTTGTTTTTTGGCGCGCCGGGGGGAGGGGGAATCTTGCGTAGAATCTTATAATCCTATAATCAAGCCAGGCCATCAATGCATGGACTTTCATGGCAAATGGTGCATAAACGAACCGAAGAAACTCTTAAGATTAATATTTTATAGCAAGGACCGCCTACAACAGGATTATTAAGTAAAAAGATTCAATATGTCCAGATAATGCAACTAAATACATATGAATTTTAGATAAAACGTGCTAAAAAACATGAAAAGAATGGGTAGATATATACTTACTGAAAAAAGGGTTTCCGCCGTCCTATCATATGGACGTAAAAATTTTGGCACGTCTTGAAGGGTAGCCTGATGCACGGTTTCGTTCTAAAATTCACAAAAGTAAAGAATTGAGTTTCATGATATAAATAATGATGACGGGATTTATTTTTTTTCCCCATAAAGTTGATATCACACAACCGACCTCAGAGGGCTTCCCAATAGAATATCCATCAGGAAAGAGGTTGACTGTGAAGGAAACTTCAGTATCTGTTGGAAAGACCAAACCAACATAATCAGTACAAGAAACAAAAGAGTGACACATAAGAACTCCTTCAGAAGACATTCAATCATACCAGAGATTCCAGCAGCATTCTCTTCCGCATCAGTCACGTCAGCCTGTATTAAAAAACATGAAATTTCATTGAAGAATAGAAAACAGTGACATCAAATCAAACAGCAAAAAGTGACAACTCTTTCGTTATCCTTAACATAAATATTCAAGATGGTTATTTCCAAATTTCCATGTGTACGTCATCAACAGCTTTAGTTAGTAGAAAATTTGACAATGCTAAAGAAATTGGAAAAAAAGAAAAAGAAAAGATCTGCTATAAATGCTCATTCCAAATGTTAAGAGGAAGACAGTGAAACTTAAACCTTATTTTCCACTACAGATTAGTTATAAAAGCAATCTTGATCAGGCCTAAAAGATTGGAGGGCAAAAAAAAAAAAAAAGAAGAAAACATTACATTTCAAAGTAATGTGCTTCTTACAAATTTATCAGGAGCTGAACTGTTGGATCCACTAATAAGCTATAGTAAGCAATTGACACAAATTCAAAAGCTTTTCAAGTTCAATCTACACAGAACCAAAACCCAGTAAAAAATTAAAGAAAGAACAAACCCACATGATGAATTCAACAAAAACGAACAACCAAAGCTCAATTGGGAGCAAAAGACGAGGATTCTAAAACTCCCGATAGGTAAAGAATTACAAGTTTCTTGATAGGAAGAGAAAATACCACGAGCTTTTTATCAGATGCGGAGATGGGCCCGACAGTGGGGGCGGCATCCTCTCCTTCTTCGTCTAAAACAGAGGTTTCTGACGGCAGGGGTTTGGGGCGGAACCTTGTACCTCTCTTGGAGACCTTAAACGAAACACCCATAACACTACTATTACTTTTCGGTGCTTATTGTGCTGGATCAAATTTACACAGAGAACTAACAACAGGGTCGTAGAAAAGGGAGAAACCCTAATAGGCTGTCTTCAAATCGTTTTAATGGAGTGAATTATTCAACGGAATGTAATATGTATCACGCAGAAGCAGAAGAGGATAAACAGAGAGAGGAGACGCGCGGGGAGTTGTGAAGCTCTCTGGTATTTTTGCTCCAAATCCAATAGAGAGAGCGAGAGAGACGGGGATTAGGACCGACCTATGTTCCGATTAGGAGTAAGCATTTAAACCGTTGAAATCGATCCAACCGTGAAAATCGAACCAATCGATCCGTCTATTTTCAAACCGATCTAAAAATCAATCGGTTTGATTTTTTTTTTCCCATAACCGTACATTTGGTTCGGTTCGAATTTTTTTGAAACCCCATAAACCGAATCAACCGTATATAATATAACATATATATATTTTAACATAATCCTAATTATTTTTTACTAACCCTAGTTATCTAAACACTCATATAAAATGGGATAAACCCTAAATCTCTTAACGTAACACACATTTTTTCCTTGCCGTCTACATCTCACTAAGTGTTATTAATTATGGTAAAAGAATTCAATTTTTTTAAAGCTTATTAGTATGTATAAGTTACTAATTTTTGGGCCTAAACTTGCATAAAATTGAATTTGGCCCAAACCGATTAAACCGTCCAAACCGAACCGTTCAATCCATTCAACCCGCAGAAACCGAACCGTTCAACTACGGTTCGATTTTTTTTTTTTCAAACCGAGGTTGGTTGGTTTGGTTTTGTATTCCGCCTCCAAACCGAACCAACCGAACCGTGCTCACCCCTAGTTCAGATTGTGCGTACACGAGTTCGAGTTGTTTTGCGGCGGGTCTGTGTCTGCGAGTCTGGAGGAGGGCTTAATTGACAAAGCCAGCCTTCGATTGTACATTCATTGTACAATTTTTGTTTAGGTAATAATAATTGAAACAAGACAATTTGTATGTGTAAATGAGTCTTAACACATCATGCTCTAAGATGGACTCGATAATTTTCTAATTGTGATGACACAAATACCCTCCTTCCCGCACCGTCTTCTTCCCAAATACAGGTCGAAAACTTCTCACTACTTCCAGCGCTTTCGTTCTTACACTCCTTCAGTGAGTTAGGTTCTATCCGTGTGATATTTCACATCGGATGTGAGAGACCTTGTGATTGGCCTTATAAGATTATGCCTATGAATTCATAAGTATTTACTTGAGTAGCCTTTTTTAGAGAAGGCATCGCCCTGTAGTGAGGCCGTGGGACATAAATTTATAATCGGCGTGGTACGTGGTATCTTATGGTGTTAAAGAGGAGCGGGGTAGTTGATGGTTGGAGTTGACATCAGAGATAAAAAAAAAATGCGAAAAATGGTTAACTGGGAAATTTTGACCAGAGTTGAGGGGCAAACTTGACCGCCCCAATCAAAGAATATGATTACATTGCTTGTGTGGATACTAGTTCATAATCATATCTAACAAAAACACTTTTAAAAATACGAAGACAAATGCATAATTGATTGAATATCATTTTCTTGAAACATTTACATGTCAAAATAAGTGGGACAAAACCCGATTATATATTTGCAAAGGGTTGATAAATAGTTTTAGAATTTGATGTTTTTGAAAATGATATCTATACTAACTTTTCTCGGAAAATGCTGGAAACAATGAAAATGGTATCCAAACATTGCTGATGTTTTCTTAGGTATAGTTTGTTAACACTTCCAATTTTGGTTTTCTGTTTCTAAAAAACTAAAAAACAAAATCAGTTAAAATTTTTTTTTTTACAAAAACAAATGGGTGTTTGATTATCCAGTTTTTATTTTGAATTTTTTCTTTGGTGGTGGTTTGCGGTGGCGATGGTGGGGCGTGGCGATGGTTGCCGGTCGTCGGCGGTGGGCGGAGGCTGCCGGTAGTGGGAGGGTGGCAGTGGTGGTGGTCTCAAAATAAAAATCAAAACTGAAAATCAAAAACTCTTTTTTGGAGTTTTCAAAAAATAGCTCTGTTTTAGAAACTGATTTTCAAAACTGACGGCAAAAAAAAAAAAAAAAAATTTGTGTGTCAAACACGTTTATTTTCTTCAGTTTACAAAACTGGAGAAAAAACTGAAAAAATAAGTGTTACCAAACGGAACCTTAGTTTTTGCAATTTCATACATGTAATGACGCGATCTACCTAAAATACCCTCCCTCCCACCCCAACCTATGGAATTATTTATAATCATCGCTTGTCACAGAAGTTATTTCAAACCTCTTGGACGTGGCGCAAGCTTTCTCTATTTACGGCCAATGTCACATGAGGATTAGTGGAACGTTTTGTAGGAACGAGTTTCTGGGGCGATATAGTCTTCTAAGAGTGGCAATGCTAATGTTTGCTCTATTGGTGGATGTTGTCGACCAATTCAGGCAACGATTTATGATTCCGTGCCACAGCCAAATGTGGAAGAAGGAAGTCAGTTGGCTGGCTCTCGTCACTTCCTACCAAGACTCGCACTCGCTCACACTCCGCTCAATACCTCTATGTCAACCGTGACCTCGTTATTTGCGGGGGAGTCTTGATACAACGATAAGCTTGTTCTGCTGTGACATAGACATTATCCGTTTTGACTTTTGACACTTGAAAACGGCATCTTCACGAAAGTTGAGAAAATGCCGTGCAGATCAACTCACCCTGCAACTGGAAAAGCCGCGTTCATTGTGCCACTTTTTTCTTTGTTAACAGGTATTTTGTTGATGCTATTCCTTATAACGATCCAAAAACAAAGAAAACAAAATAGATCATATTTCATCTATGCTTACGCTGTCAAACAAACATATAAATGAAAATGGTTTGTTCCTGCCTTAACCTCACCCGGAGGGTAACATATTTACAGGATGAGATTACACAAATCAAGCACGAGAAGCTGTTCAAAACCAACCTCTGCTGCTATAGCCGATCATACATTTGGATCCTTCTCATTCCAGTGATGTACCAAGGTTAAATCAAGTACATAAATAGGGCATCAGATAACTCAGAGCAGCGATAAAATCATAGTCATTCGCTCACTCTCGACTATGCTCTGCCCCTCACGCTTTTTGGGTTTACGGGGCAGAGCTAGGAGTCCGTTCACCCATTGACTACTGGAACAGATGACTTAATGATAACCCCGGCTTGGACTTCTTTCGATGGACTTCTACACTTGCATAAATCATCAAGAAGCGAGTTCTTCCTGCAGCTCCAATTTGCAAATTGAGTATTCTCTCTCGAATAGTAGAAACTCCTGGATAAAGGTAAAACCAATGTCGTTAACTATTTCATAAAGCTGAAATGTTTATGAATAAAAACAATACAACTTCACTTGTCCTCACTGGGATTATTTAACTCTCAAAAGCTGTGTGATCTACAATCCTGCACTAAAAACTTCTACATTGTGGTGGTGATATTTGCAGAAACATAAATGTTAAGCATTATAGCCCACATGTACAAGGTTAAATAATAATTCTGGCCTAAAAAACTTTATCCCTCTAGATTATGAAACTATGATAACGAGAACACTTTTCTTATAAGTTATATCATCCCCCTTTCAAACCAAAACAAAAAGCAGGTTCAACGGAAAACAGAATATATTAATTCAAGAGGAGATTTAATATACTAGAGTGAACATGCCTACGTTGATGCAAGTCTCACCAAGGTGTTCACCAAACTCAAATTTTAGTGCCAAGTTCTTGGTGGTCAGAGTCGGCTGTATTTGCCTAATTGTCACTAGTAACTCAAAGTTACTCAGAAGTTCTCTTTGTAGAATGTACTAAAATGCAGTTCTATGTCAGTACAGTTACCTGACTTAGCCTCGAAGCAGTAACCTCTGTGCGTGTCAAGTGAGTTGTGTGTGTGTTGTGGGGGGGGGGGGAGGAATTATTGACGCATTGTCCAACTTAGACTTCGAAACTGGTCAATTCTTGCACTAGGAAAAGACTCATCTGTTTCCACATGCAGAAAGAAATAATCCAATATGTCCTTTACCTGCAATTGATGCTGGCTAAACAAGTGGAGAAATCCAGTTTCAGGGCATGCGACTAGTTCGATCAACTCATCATGGTCTTCAGGTGGATTGCCGGACTCTATAAGCGAAATGGAAACCTACAAATATGACAAGAAACAAAGCTTCTTGTTTATAGCTTATTGGCAGGGGCTTATATGCTTCCCTAACGAGAATCTATGCACACGAAAATAGGAAGAACTCAGCATAGTTATCCGAATTATTACAGGACATTGTGGAAGAGGATTACCTGCATACAACGAAGAATGACTTCTGGAACACAGCACCTACGACAAAGGCCCCGCACAATGTATGTTGCCGGGTCCCCCAAAGAACCATCACTGCTCGAGTACCAAGCATCGATTCGAGAGATCTCCATTGTCACTCCAGCTTGGAATCGGATAAGCTCACCTGACATAAATATGTCATGACACACACCAGACCAGATACAGCTCCAAAAAGGTAGTAACAAGTGCATCCTTTTTTGAATATAGAATGGAGTAGATGATGCCATAAATTCTTGGCAAGTCTATAAGATGTCATGCATTAGATATAATCCAGCTACAAGTCATCTAAAGGAATAGGGTGAAACAGTGTCCGAGGAATTTGACCATCACGTTATATGAGAGGCAAGAAATGAGCCCAAGATGACATAAAGAGAGAATGAGGTCAGGAGTTAGAGCGCCAATCAGCATTCAGTGCCATCGCGAATTATTTCTGAAGTTTGAGTTATGTAAATGCATTCATAATTTGATATATGAACAAACAGCGACAAGCATAGCCAATGTCATAGTGGCTCAATTCCATGTCTCTCAATTCCACCAATGGGAGGAGAAAAACTTATAAGACATTCTTTAAAGGGCACGGCTAAGTCACAGGCATTTTCTAAAACAATGTTTATCTTTCTGAACTATCAAATGTTTTCTGTTAAGTCAAATGTAACTGGTTCGCTCAATGATTCCTCTAGTATGCTTAGGAAAATTGCACATACCTTTGAAGCCAGCTGCAATTAGAGTAGCAAGAATACCGCCATCATCTAGAACATGTGGCCCAAGTCCATCACCCTCTGTTGCCAAGCAGCGAACTACAACATTGAGGCAGTAACTATCCCTTGCTGAGATAGACACATTCACCTGTCCATAGAGAGATATACACACGTTAACAGACAAGAAAAAACAAATGTGTGAGGGAACCTGTGTATGTGTATGCGCGAGCGCGCACGCGTGCGTGCGTGTGTGTGTGTGTGTGTGAGAGAGAGAGAGAGAGATCAAATATGCACGCATGAACAAATGCATGCACAAGAAAACGCATACAAAGATGGTTCAGAGAATGACAAACGAATGCCTAAGGAGAGATGTTTACAATACGATGTTGACATTTCAACAGCTTTATAAAAGGTAAACGTGCATTTAAGTACTCCCACGTGATCAAATACTCTATCAGTAGTCCAACAGAAACACACACAAAAAAAGAAGAAGAAGAAGTAAAAACCCATCCTCTGCTTGTGTAACAACAAACTCCTCAACAAATCTACCATCTATCTAGGCATAACCAAGTTGAGGTCCAAGAGGCTATTTAAAAACATTTTCCATTCGCCTCGTTCTCCTTCCTTCAAGTTAATCTTCTATATATTTTGAGCAGGGGGGAGGGGGGAAATAACTTTTATAAAAATGAACGTCTAACTACAACTTTGACATTAGAATTTCAAAGCCAAATTCATCTTACGAAGCACACCCACGAGAACTTTGTGTGGTTTAAAACTCACAAATGCACATATCGTAGTCAAACAGAATTACAAGTACTCTTTAAATGACATTGTTTGAAAAAAAACCTTTTAGCCATTTTAGGGCAGGCCAATAAGTGGACTCCGTTCCTAACTCTTACTATTCTATGTTCTACAGTCTTTGGTCGCTGCTTCGTATTCTGTATTCTTAAGACCTCTCTTATTCTTGTTTCTACTTTACTTGGTTTAAGCCATTAAACTCTAATTTAAACCTGATTTTTTAGCTTACTTATAGAATGAATCCCACCATCTCTTTCTTCCAATCTAAGGATTCCTCCAGCTGTCATAATCGAGATTAGTGAAGACTAATCACTGAAAACCCCACAAAATCAAAGGCAGAAATTAAGTTATTCAAGTACCAGACGGGATACATTTCTAGATGACAGCGTAAACTGACTTCAGATAATGGTCACCTTAACTGATTACACGCCTAAGTTAGGAAGTAATGCTCAAGTACGTATCATCAACAAATCCAGCATTTGCCTTTCAGTTGCAAACATGAGACAGGAAATAAATATACCATTAATTGGCGATTTAGCACAACTTCCTCGTTCACTGAAGAGTAAAGAGCACTCATTAATGTTGTGCACAAGGTGGCATCCGGAGACATACATTCACCAGAAGGCAGACAAAGCATTGCAGTGGCATGCAATTCAAGGAATATAGGTTCCACTGATTCATATATACGATCTTCAGTGGGAACCAACCATGGATTTTCTTTTCCTACAGAGAGAATTTGGTTAAACACCTCGTAGCACAACGGTCAAAGCATATAAGCTCATAACTGGCAGATAAAAATAATGACACGAGAAAACATATATTTGCCAGTAGAGTAACATGTTCAAGTACTTCCCACATGAACTTACTTCGTAGCAGAGACAGTGATGAACTTAATGTTTCTCTAGCTGCTGCAACCGCTCTTTGTTTCTCCTCATTTGACAATTCAAGAGGCGGAATTTCAGCATTCTCTAACTCAATTTTTAGCCAGTTGCGGTACGTTGCATCGCAAGAGTAGTATTCACTCTGACCAACATCATATCAATCATATGGATTGCAGTGATAGCATCAAAGCGAAAAAGATTAATAGAACTCGCAACACGGATACTAGAAGCATACCCAGTCCTCAAACTCCCTCAAATTCTCAGAAACATCATGATCCTCGGTAGAAAGAAGACCTTCTGTCGGCAGTTTCAAAGGCTCGGCAAGTAAACTAAGCAACGTGTGAGCCCCAACAGGCACTGCTGGCACCCTCCACATAGAAATAAGAGCAAACTCTCTGAACAGTACGTTGCTACAGAAATGACCAAAAGCCAAAACAATAAGAACAATAAAGTTAAGAACAAAAGCAAGAAAGCGCCAAAAGACAACAAGTAATATCTAAAGCAAGCATGATTAATGCCACAGCACAAAGGAGAAGAATCTAATGATGATGGAGTCGTACAGCATTTCTCATTACATACAAGAAATCGCATAAACTATCACATTGCATGATTCACAACCACAAGATTTTCTCTCCTTGCTTTAAATTAAAGTTAAAAAAGTAAGAGTTACCTATGCATCAATGCTCTGAGAAGAAGTTTGGCACTAACAGTCTTAGGGTCACTTATTGTGGAGGGAGGTGTAAAGGCGAGCCACTGAATAACCATAGCTTTCTGAAGGCTCTGCAATCGGTGTTGCTCTGCAACATCAGATGCCTTATCATATTTTCCAGCTTCTGTTTCTCGTGATCTTGACAGAACCCTGTTCAAGTAAATAACAAAGGAATACACCAGCAATCATATGAAAAAAGTGTTTGCTCTGTCTAATCTTAAATGATTAAGACATTGTTAAGTAAATAAAGAAACCTCTCAATAATTTCTTCAAAGCTGCCTTTTGAATCATCTTGAGGAGAAAATGGCAAGTACTCTATAGCAGAGAGGAAAATTTTGTATTTGACATGCACACTGTTGACGGATAAAAGACCATAAAATAACATTGTTAGTATCAAGGAAAGGGAGAAACTAAAGCACAAAGAAACTAAACAAAGGACTTCTCATGAACAACTAGATTTGAATGAGTACTGCATGTATTGATATGAGAATCCTGGCAGCGCAGCACCCCCCCAGTTTCATGAATCACCATGGGAATTTACCAAGCATACATATTCACCGCAAGCATGTACATATATAATGAATGAATCAAATCCCACTAAGCTGCTTTAGAAAAAGTGCATAGAATGAACCAAAAAAATCTACTTAGGAATGAGAACAAGCTGAGAGGAGTCATACCTTGTCACCTCAATCTCAGATGTTGTGAGTGTGTTTTGCGTGAGGGGAGGGGAGCATACACCTCTCTTGAGGCAATGCATAATTTGCTACTAATAGATCCTGAATTTCTCCCATAGGCTCCAAGGACGGTTCGAAACAAGGCCTTACCACTAAATTCGACGGGCTCGGGTTCGTACAGATGGAATGGCATAAATTGTCTTCTTATAGAGTAGACAAAACTCTTATGTAAAAGTGTCACAGGAGGAAGCTTATATAGGAATTACAAGAAGCTAAGCAGTTGCTGAGTTGCCAATGAAAAGGTGATGTATTGGGTGGTCTACAAGGTAAATGTGCTTTATTTTCCTCTCTTTGTCTAACAGCAAATGATATACTTGAAAGATCATACAGGACCTCGCCATATACAGAAAGCTAACAGTAAATTAACAAACTTCAACTGTTCACTTAGAAATGATTCTGAACGAGCAAGCCTGTACTGACCGAAGCGGGAGCTGATTGGTTTTAAAAACCTTAGCGGGTATGCCAACCAAAGCAGTAAGGTTTTGCTTCTGAGCATACATCACACCATATACATATTTCCGCTCCATTTACTTCTATTTTCTCCCCTTTAACCATTGGTGCAGCTAGACTATTTCGCCAAACTTACATTATGCAAGGAGTGGCAGAAGGCTTGAACAAATATTTCATGCGCGCATACACGATATGAAACAAACTCTCTGCAATCGCAAGTCAACAACGTCTGGCACCACTTAAAAGATAGTAATATGAGTCAAGCGAATTAACACTTGGAATAACACGCATTGCAGTATATCCCATCAGAGGTGCTTGCAACAGAGTAACAGAAATACCAATAAGAGCTTCAGAAGTAAACGATTGAAAAGAGAGACCTGCTATTCAGTCTTAACTCCATCATATGCACAAAGAGATCAATGCAGCGATGGCGTGCAAGTTGAGCAGCATATATTCCAACCAATTGCTCATGTTGCTTTGAAAATAGAAACATTGCATACCTGAAATAGAATTTCTCATTTCAATATGGTAAGGGCACCTCAGATAAAAATTGAAGGCATAGATTACTACTTAATTACGATCCAACTTCTTTTACAACCAATGCCTAATTTTGTCAAGATAATCATATGTATCTTTATAGAGGTACTATATTGCAAGCTCACAAACTTTATTGCTATCTTCTTAATCATGTGTCTTTATAGAGGTTCTATTCAGCCTTAAGAGTTTTGATGGTACGGGTGATGGTTGCACTTAAATCCTTATTGCTATCTTCTATCTTTTTACTAGAACATTCTGACAATCATAAACACTAAATGAGCCATTATAATGATACTTTTGTCATTTCCATGTACGCCACAGGTAACTTGCCTATGTGACACAGATTTGAGATACAAATTTAGTGTCATTACTATCTGAACGAATGCATTTTAGAATAAAAAAACAACAATAAATTTATGGATATGCACATATCTTTATAGAGGTACTAAATTGCCAGCTCACAAAGTTCTACGGAAAAAAAATGGTAACTCCACAAGAGTAAAAGTATTAAATAATTCTTTGTCAGCATGATTAGTAAAATAACTGGTTTACACTGCACAAAAGATACTGTCTACTTTTGTAAAATGAGGAATGTTCTTAGGCTTCAACAATGACTACGCCAGAAGTCTAATGTTTAAATATTATGCTGTAATAGAACTTCTAAAAAGTGAACAAGCACGAACTAATACTTTTGAAGCAAATCAGGAAAAACAGGAGCACCATAAGAACAGGAAGCAATATTATCGAGGACTTCCATAAAAATTCGCACAGTGGTAGATCTTTGGCACTGAATAAAGAAAATGTGAACTTACATATGGAGAATGAGGTCACCAAGAGTCATTATCTTCTCTCTGAAAACATCCTTCATCTGATCTGCAAGTAAAAACCTAAGCACTAGCACTAAATGTGCGCCGAAACGGATCATCTCGGGATCACCATGAGGCCTGACAGAACGCAATCCCACTCAGCTCTATAACCAAGTAGTTGCTATAATTAAAGAAAAGGGATGCACGAATGGCAGACGGCATGTATACAGACGTGCTTTGCATGTATAGAGAGCTTTCGTAACTGGCCAATGAAAAAAGTTTCTCCCTACTGCAAACGCATCTGAATGCAAGACCTGCTAATTTGACTCCTTGGATTAGGGCATTTAAAAGTGGACAATCTTCAAATTGCCTATATCATCCTTTGAAAGCATCCAAGCAAGCAATTGGCAATGAGGGGAGAGGCCCACAAGGCTTATATATTAAAGTGTTAATTATTATTTCCCCAATGTGGGGTTTATATCTCAACAAGACCCCTCACATGTGGCCAGACTTCTTTTGAGCGTGGATGAATTAAACGGGGTGGCGGTGGATATTAATTTGAATTGCCTGCTGGGACTGGATTGACCCGCTGTGAGACGATGTGAAAGCATTCAACTCAAACCCTGAGGGGGAGTCCTACATTGGTTATATACTGAAGCGTTAATTATCACCTTCCCGATGTGGGTTTTATATCTCAACACACACCAGCAAAGAACTATCTTTGAGGAAAAAAGAATCAACTGGTCAGTGTCTAGACATGGAATGTCAGTCCCTAAATAAACACAAGAGGCATGAATTTACCTGAAGACATTTTCCTCCTCTTCTGAAGGTGATATCCATGACCATACAAGGTCCAGGAGGTGTGGTATATCCCCTAACATCAGATTCATCTGTTCAGCAGTGTTGGGTTAGAGATAACTGCCTAATGAAGTGCAGTTAAATAAGAGGAATTTCACTTTAAACACAACAATATTTGAAAGGCGCGAAACGAAAGAATATACAATCACCTACACATACACCCTGCAAGATCATCAAAAAAATAGGAAAACAGAAAAGAACTCATAATATCCTCATATAGAGAAATGAGCACAGGAAGCAGAGACGTGCCACTTGAATATACAAATACAAAGTGATCACCAGTCTGATTGCACTTTTAAACAAGTGAGAACCCAAATGCGCCATGAAAGCGTCGTGTTGCATGTTTATGAGTTCCTTTTTTAGGTTGATCCATCGTGACCTTAAGCTCAAGGGTTCGAAACACGGAAATGTATATCTAACATTCCCCAGACCCTGGAGTGGCAGGACCTCCTGCACTAGGCTAGGTCTTTTTTAGTTTCGATTAAACAATCATAGTACAAAGTAAATGGTGTACAAGTTTTCATTCTTTCTGCATCCAGTGATCTCTTTGCTTTTACAAATCCAGTCATGACAAACATGCAGCCTCAAAATATGCCACACAGACTTACATTCTAACACTGGTAAATGCACATCATGTTCCCATGTCACTTCATTACACTAAGGTAAATGAAACTTTAATCTGGCTCCCACGTTTCTTCGTATAAGCTAAGCGTAAATAAGATATCTGCACTTGCTATATTCGCAATAACTTCGGTGCTTGAGGTGCATGAATGCTATGTCGACCAGTATTTGCAATATTTGGTGCTTGAGATGCACAAAACCATTGAGTACAGCGAATTAGGGTTTCCAGTTGCTGAACTCGAGAATCACTCATCAAAACATAGCGCTCTGTGCTGGCAAGGGATGCATGATCATTGATCACGTAACACTATATGCCAGTATGTGCTGGACTGCTGGTTCCGCTATCATATTTCCAAAGCAATGCACATTGGAAAATTTCCATGAACGGAATCATTTTACCTCAATTTGCCGCTGCTGCTCCTTGCATACTCGAGTAACAGCTTCATGCACTGAGTCACTGAATTATTTCAAAATTTAAACTTAGCAACTCGTCACTTGAGATTTTATGAACTGAACCGTCATTACATCCTTACGTTGAATGGAGTTTCTGAAGAAGAGCAGAAAGGTGCCGAGGTTGCTGATTCATAACTTGGAGAGGCCAACTTTCAGGCCCAAGTATAGTCTGGGACATACCATCCCCCTGTACAGGACTCCTCTCAATCGCATCCTCGAAACTTTTAAATTGATCCGTTCCACCTGGTTGCAAACGAGCTACTTCCATATCAACCTGAACGTCAAGCCATGACTTCGCCATTGCCCAGCATGCAGACTGCAAACGTACTATGCGATAAGATTAGTCATATAGTAACCAGAAGAATCAGCAGTGCAAGTGAATAGTGAAATGAGAGTTCAGAACAAACATTTGAAGTAGTCTGTGAAATATAAGAGTGAAAATATGTGCAGCAGTGTTGTGCCGACATGTCTAAATTTGCTAGAAAAATTGCACCCAGTGCAGCTAAACCGAAACTTTGACATACCTAGGCATAAAGTTCAAGAACAAAAAAGACTACCAAAACTCATGAGTTAGCCTGATGCTATGAGACACAAAACAGAGCCCACAACAAGATTACTGGATTAGGATTCAAAAGTTGCAAAAGTATATATGGCAATTTATGGATGAAAATTAAACACCATAAAAGGCATGGGTACATTAACCTCTCTTCAAGAAGTGGGGTCGAAGGAAATAGGTAGAGCAGAGAGTTCTGTTCAGAACCGTTAGCCATCAGCAAGAGGGGGTTGTTGTAAAAGATAGGCCTAGAGTGGCCAGTTCTGAAACGTAAGGCCATCGACCATCGTAATTCACATATGGGTTTCCTTGTGAAAACGTACGTCAAAGTTCAACCAAGTCTAAGAGTGGGCTCTTATATTATGCAAGGAAGGTGGTTCAGCAATCAAGACACCTTCATTAGGGACATACAACCATCTCTTACTACATAGGATAGTAGCTTTCCACGTTCAAATAAAATGAGTGGACAAGTCAATGTTATGTTCTCCACTTAAATCCTATGTTACATGGACTCTTCAAAATGCGTGAAGTACCCATGTCAGACACATAGCACTTGGACATGGGTATGGGTCCTATGGGATATGTATTCGACACATCTCATAGGATATGCCACTAAGAACAATATCTTATAGTGTTTCTTTTAGTTCGTTATTGCTTTGAGATGATATAAGCTTTAAAGCACAACAATGTGCGTCACATAAAATACCATGTTAACAAAAGAATAACTGAAAAATAACAATAGATTGGAATATTTTGCCGGGGCTCTGTGTCTTGGATTATGAAAATTCGACTAATTCAACACTTGGACACATACCCGACTCGGACACTTGTATCGAGCCATTGAACATAGCCTAAATCCCACGCCAGATGGAATAGCTTCTTCACTCGACAGTAATTGCAACCAGGGAGAACTTCCCCGATGAATTCACAATCTCCCAGATGGGTTCTTAAAAGGCCATCCTTGGCAATAGAACAACTTAACTATTTGAGATTCAAGTATAGTTGGTGAGAATAATCACCTTCAATGAAAACCTCACCAACATGGATTTGATATCTGAAACATAATTATGATAGCTGCAGGCAATGAAGTAAATCCCATGTTTGACTCCAATTGTCAACATCACAGGGTAGAACAAAAAATCAGGAAAACCCATACAAAGGTGAGGTGAAACCTATCACAGACAATGCGTGAACAAGCATGAAGGGGCATATAATTGCCCCAGCGAGAAATCAGAAAAGCGACTTTGTGTCAAGCATAAAGGGCAATAATAGACCTACCAATAAAAGGTGTAGAAGTAGTGCATACAGATGCAAAAGTCCAAAAAGAGGACTGGACTTGCCGACCTTAACTAGGTTGAGGCTGACACACAGCTGAGGTCACTTCAAGTAAGCAGAAAAGTTCTTTAACCAACATTTGCTGGCCTAGAACGTTGCTTTAATCGGTCTTGGAGTATATGTGACATGGAAATAGAAAGGTAGTTCTTCGTTTATGTGGTGCATTTAGATGGAGGGGACCCGTTATTAACAAGCAGATGAACGTTCTAATTCAGATTTGAGCAGTAGTGTTTTCAGATTTTTGTGTTCTCAATAACCTAGTACAATAGGTGTCCAGTAGGACTTTGCAAAGATTTCTTTGCGTCATGAGTTTTGACACTTCAGGGCTTTTCTAAGATATTTTACATCTTGAGAAAAGGACTTCCCATTGTACAGTGAATAGCAGGCCCACGCAAAGCATTTGCCTTTGTCATCAAGACTGGTCATGCTTATTTCATTGCTCATCCTCCCAAGCTTGAGAACTAATGGCCTTATTGATGTTAGAGGTAGCTAAAATTACAAACCAATATACATCAACCCACACAGACGCACACAACGACTGTCTACTAGTATTTAGGTGCAAAGAAATACCTCCCAGTCTGTACAAATAGGAAGCATGCGTTTCAAGTTACTACATTGGGCTGCATAAACTGCTGTTTCATATTTTCCGCCCTCTTGCTCTGCGATTTTCTTCAATAATAACAAGACAGAAAAAGTCTATTAGTTCATAAAAAAAATGACTGTGCACTTACGATAGATTCATCAATGTAAAACATACAGTCCTTGCACTGGTGTTATCAAAGATAACAACAGTCGTGAATTTCCAAACAGCATGCACTCTATACGAACTCCAGTAGTTCAGATTTACTTAAAATGCTAAGTCATAAACTTCAAGTTCTGAGCTTAAAAGGGAAAAACATAAGAAAGACTCTGACAAGAAGACTAAGCCACATACAAGGTGCACGAAATTTACTAAAAACAACATGCTGAGTATGTGAAAATTATTCATTGATCTCGCAATGAAACGGCAAGAAGGTTCTTTGGTTTAACTACTACTCATACCTCTGATGCACAATAGGAAGCCCATTTCCAAAGACCCCATTGACGACCTATGCCAGTCTCCAACTCGATGGCTTGTAGGGTTCGATTCTTGCCATTTTTCACTAGGGCTTCAACGGATGGAGAGTGGTCGAATCCTCCAAAGGGGCATAGAGTTGCGGCTCTCCATGGCTGCCAAGAAGCAACAGTTGTCATGAAGCTACACAAAAACAATTAAGATTGAAACTAAAATTTACATACCTGTCCAGCAGACCGGCAAAGATTGCATGCCTCTTCCAGCCTCCCTGCCCTCAATAGGGTCCAGATATCTTCTAGAAGAGATTCATCTTGTTTCTGTTGATATAAAAACAGTGGCATGGATATAGTCAACAAAATTCTACAGTTTACAGAGAAAATTCATCCAACATAATCAACAATCAAATTGTACCATGTGTACCTTTCCTTTCTGTTTTCCTAGATAACTAGGTACAAAAATATATGTTGCCCTATTTCAATTAACTAATATCCAGGATCAAATTAACAATTTTGATGGCATCTCTAGGTAGAGAGGATTTCCAAACACATAAAGAAAACAAACCTAGATTTTAGAACCATGCAACAAAGAGAACAACAGCCCAAGAAGCCGTCTAAGGGATAGCAATGACATGTGCCTCACCCAAGGATGCATCCCTTAGCTGAAAATTTCCTAACCTACGAGCCATGAGTTTTCATGATAATAAAAGGAGTCTCAATGTCTCATTGTACATTCTATGTACAGATACGAATGATGTGGAACACGCAAACACGAGAGAAAAGCAAACAAACACAACACCCAGCTCACCCCTTCTCCCAAGAAGACCACAAAAAGAGAAACTTACATGTTAGCAACATATCTGACAAAGGTACAATGGTGAGGCTAGGGGTAGACCAATAGCCAGATTAGTCAGTATTTATATGGTTCGATGCAACAAAAAGATGTTATTTGTAACAATTAGTTTTATGGGTTCGTTAATTGGTCAAATTCCATTCATGAAATGGGTTCCTCGTACTTTTCCCTCCGCCTTGGGCTGTCTCGCAATACCTTCTACAGCTTGGCCCGTGGCAGTCCCTTGACCAACTCCAGGTTTTGAAGAGAAGGACTGAAGAACGGGCTTCATTGCTACATGTAGCCAACCCTAACTTCTTTGGGACCAATGCCTAGTTGAGTTGAGATCTTGTCAGCCCAACACAAAAAAGTTTAAAGATGCCCTCCAAAACTAAAGTCAGCTCCGATAAATAGCTTCATTTTCCTATTCTTAGCCGTTCTAGGATACGAAAAGATAATTATGTCACACACCAACACAGCAGAATTTGTTAAGACATGTTAAGTATTGACATCACATGAGACTATAAGCCTACAAAAGAACCAAGTCATCGCATACAACAAAATGACCCTCCAAACCATTTTGTTTTTCCAAAACATTCTATTTTGTTGCTTTTGACAAACCCTGGTGGTTGAAATGTCAAATCATATGAAAGGGCACCAGGTTGCCAACCATTTCAGTTTGAGTCCCTAGACACAAGATAGCTGGCAACTTAGCGATCTCGACAGCAACGTCAGTAACGGGGGCGGGCAAGATGAATTTTCTTTCTACTTTATCTGTGTACTTTTTTTGGCAATTTACAGGTATAAAGCATATATAAACTTGTATTTACGATACTAGAAGACCTATATATCCTATAATTTTACAAACTCTTTTTTAAACAAGTACAACCTCTTAAACTTTTTGTTATTTGGCAATCCAAAAATTTTATCACGCTAAAAGTTCTGAACTCTATTACACATTTATTGGAGATGCACTCTACTAAAGTTTTATTCACTCTAAGAAAAAACGGCAAAAGATCTAAGTAATAGATGCCCATCTTTCTTTTGGCTCAAATTAACAACAGGAAATCCACACGGAGGTGACAAAACTAAAAAGGATCTCAGGAAATAAGTGCATGACAGCTCTAATGAGAGAATACCTTGTCATCAGGTAGTTGTTGAGCAAATTCACGTGTTGGAGCATCAAAATCCATGTGATGAACAGTCTCTGGATTTGAGGCACCTTTTCTTAAAAACCGTTGCGTCTGATGCCAAACTCCTGAGCTAGGAAGGTAAGTACCGACATGAGAGCCTCTTACCTACAAGTTAAACAAAAGGCTGTTGAAAAAACCAATGACCTTATGATACAGATCGATAAATTATTGTGAATCCTCAAAGGAAACATCTCATCGCCAAAAAGGAGGCAATAAGACAAGGATCATTTTTCCCAAGAAAATCTGGGGACGATTAATGCAAGTGCTCCTCATTAATATTACAAACAGTACCTAACAACAGAACTAAACCTATCCCCAGACCAAGATAACTGATAGACTGTCAAAACAGGATCATCACCTTGTTATCCAAATCAAGGGCTTTGGAGGCCAATCCTTCAAGCCACTGAACAATTCGAAGGCATAACTGTGCTGTATGATCTGCCGCAACAAATTGACAAGCCTCCAAATGTGAAGTTGTAGGATACTGTCATAAACATTAGTTCTAAGATACATCACCATGTGAGGGAAAATAAAACTACAGCCTGGATAAACAGAACTTATGAGCAATATCCCCCCCACCCCACCCCACCCCACCCCCTTCCCTTAAAAGTAGAGTTTTATTGAGAAGCTGCCAAAAGGGGCAAACCCGTGTATACAAGCAGTAGACCACCAAACAGAATATATAAGCAATTACACAAGAAAAGATACATTACCAAGATTAGATCATCAGGAATTTCGTCATTTCCTGCATCAAGGTAGAAGAAAATTTCAAGAGCTTCAGAAGAGTTCATACAAGAATCAACTCAAGAATAAAGAGGTGATAACAACCCAAAAATATGTATTTTTAGCAGAAAAGGAACAGGAAAAGATGTTTGATTTCTCAAGCTGATAATCTGAGAAGAATCTGGACCAGATGCGGTAGCTCTAAGTAGAAGGACAGGCTCTAGATTATTCAATCAGAGCCATAAAACCTGAAGAAAAAAAAAAGGGCAAACTAAACACTTCATAAACCGTGATAGTTTTGTATATTTGCCAGCCACGCAGTCCTTCCACTCTCTCCCTCTCCAACACCATAACCCATACACTCTTAAACGGACATTCTAAACATATGTGAGTGTTGTGTGCGCAAGCCCCTCAACGAAAGATCCCTCCGTGTCTGTTTGTCTGCGCAAAAAACCCCTCCTCAAAAGACGTACAGCACCACAGCAATCAAATCCCAAATCTTTAATGACAGCCTTGGCAGGCGACTACGCCCCACCCCACAAAGAAACAGTAAAGGAAGAGAAGCCAAAAAAGTGTCACCAAGGCAGTGTGGGACTACCAACACTTCATCACCCTTTATCGCACCATTCGTCCCTCAGTAAAATCCCCATTCTTCAATCATAAGGATTCATCTCAATGACATTCCATAATAGTTACTTATGATCCTCATTCCTGAAAAGTTGGTAAAAGATTAAAAACGCTTTCATCAACCTCACTGTCCCCCTCAACAGATATTCTATTTGAGGATTTTGTTCAGAAAGACAGTATCTATTTCTTTTTTGCAACAAACTACCAAAAGCATCTTTTGACTCCTTTAAAGATTTGAAATACAAGTTAAAACAAGATATTTAAAGGACAAGATTTATTACCCTTTCCATACAGATACCACAGAAGAGACCAAGAAGCAGCCTCATCAAGTAAGAGCCGAGCTTTCTGCCTCATAAGTTTGTCCTCAACAACCCTGTGTCTTCCATTGGAGCCATACCTACAGAAACAACATAAAGGCACCTGGTCAAATAGTTTAGAGAAACTAATCTACCAACTGTAACATGCAAGGACAAAGAATATGCTTTTGACAACTGTTCACTCATCCAGCAAAAACAGAGAAAGGACTCCCACCACAGCAAGGTGAATTTACCAAGCATCAGAAACTACTTTTTGTGCCTCACATAGTCACATTACCTTCTTGTTCATCCAAGTGAGTATAACTACTCCTCTTCTGTAAACCTCCTTATATTATTTATGATAAGTGTGCTTTAAGGCAACAACCTATAAGTATACAATTTATCAATTAGGACATTGCTATGGCTTTCCCAAGTTAAGCTTAAGTGCTTAACTACAACAGCAATCAGAACTTCAACAATTAGCAGTACCGTCCATTGGACGACCAGACAAGTTAGCCTACTTAAAAAAAGGGGTGGGCACTTTTTTTCTTTCAAGCCCACTATACTTTTCATTGCAATTAGCAACATACTGAAAGGCATCAAGTATATTAAGTATCGGGTCAGAGCGGAAACAGTATCTGATAGAGGGTTTTATAATATATAGCATATTCTTCTTAAAATAGGGCCCTAGAAAAGAAGGTTATTCACAACTCAAGATCTCCGATTAAATATGCACATCCTGTTTATGAGTGTACCCCCGCTGGAAGCTCAGAGCATCTATGCAGCAGAACACACCAAAGCCTACATGCGAGTTTTACGGTAAAAGTCTAGCCTGCATACTGACTAGCAGACTACAAACATCATTGAAGCTGGCACGACCTGGCAAGAGTAGTTAAATGGACTATATGCAGCGGAAGAGCACAGAGACACTCTTCCACCAGACACAGAATAGTTTGGGAGTATGACAAACCTAATTGACTCTGAAACAGTACGGCAAGATCCCTCGAAATGTAATATCAAATCCTGGAAAGGCATCAACCCTGCAATACACAAACTACAAAACAGTTAAGGAACAACTGCTAATTCGTAATTTCGCACATGAATAAAAGAAATGCAACCAGAACATGAATTATTGCATATATAGTACGATCAGTCGATCATTCTAAGACTATGATGTAAGTGATACAAGAAGCTTAAACGGTGCAAACTGCGTGATGGCCTATTATGCCCCCAAGACCCCACACCCAATGAGATGCTAAAGCAGTAAAGCCACACACCAGCCATCTCTGAAGAACATGTCAACTCAATCACTTATTCTCTGCCCGAGTTACCAAGCCTTATCCGTACTTCCTGTACAAAGAGTTACCTAGACTAATCCGTAGCTCCTGTACCAATTGGCACTAAGCGCAATGACGTCCCTAGTACCCTACTTCATGTACTGGCGTTCTCCCGCACACACGTAATCTCTAATTTTAAAATCTTGGTGCTTCAAAGTTAAACCACAAGTTGGGTTCTGATAAAGCAAGACAGGTTCCTACACCATCTATGATTTGAGGTTCTCCAGCATGCGTCTTAAGAGTGGATGTATCAAGTCTGTGACTTTTTATACTCAATCTCCCTGCCTCAAACTAGTTGGAAATGTCAAGATGAGTCCTTTTCTTCCACTATTCCTATCCAAAGGCATGCTCACTGGAACTTTTTTGTTAATAAGTAACAAGAATTATACCAAAACAATCTGCCAAAGAGGGCAGAACTAATGTACAGTATGAGTAGACCAAAAGGAGCTAACTTATTCTACTGGATCTAGCGGAGCCTACTCATGTAACCCCTGGGCTTGGCTTACCATTTCTGAGCTGGTTCCTTCCTCAGTAGCCTTTACCATGAAAATGAATATGCCTTCCTACGGTGAGCAAGAAGCAGGAGCTTGTCAACCCTCTGCTAGGACTCTTTCCTGATAGCGCCGTGATCAGACAGCAGAAGATTTTGTAAAGCCTTACTCTAAATCATAGAATTCACATGAGGTTCCTTTCCTTGTTCTTGTTTAAGTTTCGACAAGCTTCATTTGCTTTTGACCCTATTCACCTCTTTGGGCTTCTATTGACTTGAACCCAATTTCTATAGTGATGAATATGATACATCACAGAGATCCTACACATGTTCGCAGATATATTTCTAGCACTAAACTCCTTTTACACTACATCTATCTATGTGATTCTCGATTAACCCATACCACTTCTTTCCCTCTTTGTTTTCAGAGCGTTATCCAAAGGCCTGGATACTAGACCATCGTCTAAAGTGATGATCCATCATTTCCTCGGTGCCACTTTGTTGTCTTTCGAGTATCCTCGGCTCTTATTCCATCTGTCCTTGTGTGGCCACTCATCCACAGTACTCATACCGCATCACACTCATCTTGTACGTGTGTTGCCTCTGAGAGGCCCAACTTTCTAAACAACACAGCAAAGTTGGTGTCATATCTGTTCTAAATTTTCCATTCAATGTTATAACACAATCCTGGCACGCAACATTCTGATCACATTTCCACTTCATCCAGATGGTCATTCTAGTGAGTAACATTCTCATTAATCTCTCCCTCCTTGTGGAGAATTGGTCAAAGATAGCAGAAAATATCCTTCTAGGTACCCGTACCTCATACATTATTTTACCTTCTCCCCTAATCTACTAGTCTAAGTGCGGTTACATCGATATAATGAGTTTTGTTCCTACTTAGTCTAGGGCACTTGGATCTAAGGTACTTTTCCACAACTCCAATATTTGTTTTAGTAGAAGCAGTTACCAGGAAAACTGGAACACAGAGTAACCCCAACCATGCATTGATGAAGCCGAATTCTCCTCGATCTTGCGGCAGATAAACACAGCAATTTGCAACCATTTCACAGGCAACTAGAAATTTATTTATACTATGAAAGCAAGTTTACAAGCAGCACCTTGAATAGCTGAATCAAGTAGAGAAGCAAATAAAGTGTGTGTGTCTCCACTATCTGCCAATACATCATTCTCATCCTTGCAAGTCTTGAGGGAATGAATTTCAGCTCGGCCAATCGAATCAGAGGCAACATCCACCTCGGACATCCCACGGCCATGAATGGATGATCTCCTCTTGGAATTAGGCGTCTCCTCGGCATCAAATCCGTCGACCTCTTGTTTGATATCTTCAAGAAAGAGCGCAGCATTTGACCTGATTTCACTGAACTTTAAAAGTGCATTATCTTGGTAGGGTGATATGCTTGAAGCCGAATTTCTTTTCCTGCACATGGCATACATCATTTAGAGCTGGCAGCCTGGCACGCACAAAGAAAATCATCCAAACTTCTATAATTCATGTAACAATGAGGCACAAATATCACAAGCAAATTAGTAGATAGGAACAAATTTCAACTACCTCACTCAAAAAACACTGCCAAGCAACTATAGATGAGCTGTATCGCCAAGCCAAAGATGTGGCTATACAGGGCCCAAAAACTGTTAAGGTGCATTATCTTAATGCCCTAGCGGAACAAACCCAAATAACTTGGCATCTAAAGGACCTTTAGAGTGGTGATGCATTAACCACTGTGCAACATAAACCACACTGGAACTCACTAGATAGCAAAACTAATAAGATGCTTTCATAGGCTTTAGCTGAACTTGATGAAGCTGCTCAAATGCTTAAGGCAAGCGAGCCTAATTCTTATCCTCTTTCCAGGGCTAACCTAGGGCAAAATTTACAGTGGCTCCATAAAGTTAGCGGCTTTACTCCATAACTGCGATAAGTACAACCTTAATTTACTTGCCAATAGGAGGTTGCTTTGCGGCATTTTCCTGATATATGCATCCGGGTATGTAGCTCGTTTCAATCCAACAACTTCACCAGATAAGTATGAATGACCATATTGCACTGGAATTTTGGGATTTGGGGGCAAGTTATAGCTATAAATTACGAGAAACAGATTGTTACCCGTAACGGCGATAACGGTCTCTAATGCTGAGATCTTCGGGATCGACGTAGCTCGGAGAAGCCTCCATGTCAACATCCATTCCTGTTTCTGCAAAGAGTCTCTGTGATATACTTTATGGAGAGCTTAAACCCTAAAGCTTCAGCGCGGGAACCCTACTTTTTATCTCGTTCAACCCTCTGTAAGACTTAACTTCAGCCCTCTTCTTCTTTTTAATCATATATTTCTTTTTTCTTTTCTTACCTATAAAAAGCATGGCTAAAACGAAGTTTTAAGGATATATATATATGGTAGAACTGTAATTTCAGAGTTTAACTTCAAAAACAGAATTGAATTTTTAAGATACACCGAGGAACATATAAGAATTGTTCATATACGACGTGTGTTCTTTTGCTGTTAACGACATAGAGGAAGTGAGAAACTATAAAACCGTTTACCGGCATCTTTGAAAATTTCACGAATCTCCGAGGCCTAAACCTAAATTACTTGCTTTAGGATGATGACGCGATAACCGTACAATGTCAAGCCTGGTTTACACCACTCAAAACTTCAATAAATTGAAATGACAAAAGGTTATCCTTTGACATAAAAAAATGAAAAAGTACATAAGAGGGATACTAGTCAAAACCCTTCCTTTTAACTTATTTTTAAATATCGGATAAAACTGTTCAGATGAATTTAATTATGGTTGTTAATACATGTTTTCTTTGGCAAAAGTGTATTAATGAACATGTATTAACGAACAGAGTCAACCCTATTACCAACGCATATATGGTTATTATACCTTACTTCAGCAAGAGTCGCATGTGCTTTACTAGCTAAACCCGTGCTATGCACAGGAAGAGTTTAGTTAAAATCCCATGCTATGCACGGTAATTGTATTAATTAATTGTGAAATAAAAGAATGGATGTCATGGGATTGGATGGTTAGAGTTCATGAGGTTAAAAGTTATTTTGTGGCCAATCAAAATTTAACACCTATTAAGCTCTAATTTAAAATTGTAAGAATTCAAGAAAATAAGATTTGAGATTTAGAAGACATAGAAGATACCAACCAAATCCAAATATATATAGTATAGGTAAGCAATAAGATAAGATGAGATTTGCCTATAATAAGGCTAGTTTCTAAGTTTTAACTGTTCATTTCTTGGTCGAGTCAGTAGTTACATTGTTTAATCAAAGTGACCTTAACCTTTAGGAAACAATTCATAATGGTAACAGTACAAATAGACTGGAATGAATGCTTGTGGATATGCACAGCGAGCTACAAGGATAAAGAGCTCATAATGCCGAACTCCCAAACCTCTCTTAAAGTAGAACTCAATACAACTCTCAGTAAAATTTCTCAAGCATATCTCAAATATTAGAAAAACTTGAAACTATTAACACTACCGAGTCAGAAAACCTAGACACACGAATCCTGGATAACAGGGGGAAGAAAGAAAAAAAAAAACAGAATACATAAAACAATGCATTACTACACATCGCAAGCACATAATTGATGGCTAATAGCACTACGGAGGCACGAGGTCCAAAACAAGAGCACGAGGTAGAGTCCTGCAAAGGCAGATGAATCGATGTTGAAACCACACAAAGTTTCATTGGTAGTACATGAGCTGCTGTGCAGCAGCAACATTCTGGAAACCGCCATCATATATCGCTTGGCTTGCTCCGGCAGCACCCATTCCCATAGATCCTTGTTTCATATGAAGCTGCCCTTGCGGGTGCATAAGGGCATGAACACCACCCATCTTGCTCATGGCTAGTTGCCGCTCGTAGGTCAAGAGGTCAGTGGCTGAAAGGCCTGGCAAAGGTCCGGGGGCAGGAGGGGGAAGTGGGTTTGAGCTTGTTCCCGGTGGTGTGGGCTTGCTACCCCAGGAGCACTGAAAGCATTTACAAACATTAAAATGTCAAAGCCGAAATCACATCAAGTTGCCACATAATTAGATTCCTAGAGGCAAAGTCAAAAGTATACGAGAAGCAATTATCAGCAATTTTATGCAGTACATTTTCCAAATGGAACCAATGTCACATGAAATCCAAAGCTTTTGAGAGTATACAACACACACAAATACATGCATATATACATGTGTTTACATATATATGAACACACGTGATTATACCAAAACTAGGGAATTCCCCACATAATGCACCATTAGGTCGAAACCATCTGCTTTGAAGTAATTTCTGTTCCTAACTACAGAAGAGTCAATAATAATTTGCAAGCCAGCCACATATTGGTGGTGGTGGGGTTGGGTGTTGGGGGGGGTTGGGGTTGCGCGTACTAGGGAATATGGAGGCAACTTAGCAACTGTCTAGGCTCATTCTTTGCGTCCGTGCAAAGGGCAGTGTATCTTTATAGATTTTTGAGCTATTCATCCTTCGTTTGTTCAAACCTGACCCTAGCCTACATTTTGTCCTATGTATAGAGTCCTCCTTGAGGATGAAATTGCTCAGGAAAGTCATATGTTGATTTACATATTAAGGAGGTAAAAAAGAAAAGAATGACTAAAAAGATGAAGAGAGAGAGAAAGAGGGTGTGGGGAGGAGAGTGGGTGGGGGTGGGAGAGGTTAAGAGAAAGAGACTCTTAGACCAACTACTGGGGCACTAGAAAGAGGAAGCTGGGAAAATAGCCCACAAAGAAACTCCGCGTGGAGGTAAGGGGAGGCAGTAAGCTTGCGATGGACTAAAAGATCCACTCGAGTAAAACCCTTGATCTTGTGCATGAGAAACACATTTTGCATGTCCACAAGGACAAAAGCATACCTTCATGGAAACACTTAAAACAGCTGCTAACAATAAGCACAAAGGCATACCTTCATCTGTTTGCCATAGAGAATTGACTGAGTATTTCCCAACTGAATAGCCAGAGCTGCCTCTGCATGCGTACTGTATCGCACAAAACCAAATCCTTTATCGCGCTGAACACGAACTTCCTCAATTACTCCCGCGCCAAGAGCATGGAAGTGACGATGAAGGTCGAGCTGAGTTACCTGCAATTCCATTACAATGTACCAAAGAAGTTTATTAATCGCAAGAAATCATAAGCTTTCCAAACCCCTTGCATGTTAATTAAGTACGCAAGAAACTGAGAATTTAGACAATTCTAAATTAAAAATTGACCTTGAAATAAAATTTTGAAACCTTCTACCATGAAGTCTTGCTTCGGGCACTAACGGGGTTGGGTTCTCCTTTTTTTTTTCTCTTCTTCTTTTGTTGTTGTTGTTTGTTGTTGGGGGGGGGGGGGGGGGGAGGTTGGGGCGTATGACTACTACTAACAGTAGAGAGATGTGCCTTGCCTCTGGAGCAAGATTGCCCACATAAACAGTGGTGTACTGCAGGTTATTCTCAGGAGCATCACTGTTCGACATTTCTTTACCATCTTCTGCAAAATAAAAGCCACCAAATGCAATCAGAAGATGAGACCTAGAATCCTCCTGTTCTAATATTAAAAGAACAGTGAACTTTGATAGAAAAAAGTGGTAAAAGCCCCGTGTGTGAGAACAAATTGCAGGAGTATATATATATTCAATGCATATCTCTGATTATCTTTTGGTTGATTCTACTTTTTAAACATAATAAAGTTTTTGCAAACTTGATCACCTGAAGAGCCATTTGTTAGTTCCACGACACTTTTGGCATCTAAGCTCTGCTTGTCATCACTACTGCCAGCACCTTTTGTAGCCCAGTTGCAACGTATCTGTCTACTGCCAAGCCATTTTCCTGAAAAGCAGCAAGGACAAGTGCGAATCATTCTCACACTCAAAACAAACAAGTAAACTCAAATTAAAATTGTAATGTTCCCTCAAGTCCTCCTTTCCTTTTTTGTATGTCTTTTTAAGCATTAATTGCTGGTAACTACCCAGTGTTGCAATGCATATCATTTAAGCGTGCCAATGGAAATAAAGAGGACAATTATTCAGAAAAGAGAGGGGGGTACAACTTCTCCTGAAATTTTCAAAAATCTTTACCCCCAATATGTAAGCAAATTAGAAACATATGATTTATTTCAACATGCCAGTGATATTAAAAATTGTTATACCCTTACCATTTAAGTCATTAATTGCACTCTGAGCTTCCTGGAATAATAATGAAAGGGTTACTTATAATGCAAACAATAACAAGTCCAAATTATAAATAAATAAAAAAAAGAGATCACCAGAAATCCAGATAAGAACATAGTACCTGTTGATTCCGGAAAGCAACAAACCCAAACCCCCTTGAACGCCCGGTTTTCTGATCCCACATGACCCTTGCATCACTACGACCGACACAGATCAAATTAGTACCCCAATTCTAATATCAACTACAAATATGGTAAGCATAATGTAAATGATACTACAAGCTAATAGAGCAACTTCAAATGTGTGTGTGTGCGAGAGAGAGAGAGAGAGGCTTACGAGCAACTGGAATATACGGAGAAGCATGCATACAACGTGGCATCAGTAACCTCAGGACTGAGATCACCTATAAAAATGTTGTAGTGACCTGCATGCAAAGATAATATACCATTAGCTCGGAAGTATAATAAACATACAGCTATTTTAGATGCTCAAGTGACTGGTAAGATATTATATCAGCAAACATAAAGGTCGACATACTTGACGTGTCTTCCCTCTGACCACTGGCATATGCCCAGTTAACTTTAATAGGCTGCCCAAACCTGAAATGCATAATAACATATATGAGCAAAATCAACACCGAATAAAAAGGAGAATGTCAACTTTACTTACAGATGCCTTCCGTTAAGAGACAATATAGCTAGCGCAGCACATCTGCGGTCGAAGTAGTGAACAAATCCATAGGAAGACTGCAGAAAGTAGAAACGGGAAAGTCCAAATAACATGATCAATGAAAGCTAGCAAAGTGAAAGAAGACCCATAAAACTAAACAAGACAGGACTCATCATCTGACCAAGGTGCTTCCACGCAATCGTACGACAGAGTAATCAGGGAAAATGTGACAAAGTTACAGATACAAGGATGAAAATACCTTCTCCTTTCTAATGAGCTTGCAGCCTTCAACAGGACCAGTACTTGCGAAAACCTCCTGAAGAAGTGGTTCGGTCACTTGGGTATGAATGTTACCCACATACCTACATTTTCTCGAAAAATTAGAAACTAAATGTTGTTAAAAAGATAAACACAATGAGCCATAATAATCTACCCCGATTATTAATGCATGAGATGAAACAGCTAAGCACATATACCACACAGCATGAATAGAAACAAATAGTTCTGGATTTCGTAGATAAGAGGTAGAAAGTAATCTCAAGGTTTATAAAATGCAACAAGGGCGCTAACAAAACTGATCAGGTATAGGTTCTCGACTTCCAGAGTGCATAAACGTATGAGTCCAACAGCAAAACATGCAACAGCAAAAGAAAAAATAAAAAAAAGAAGCAACAAGTGTCTGGACAAACACTCACACACTGCGGCATGTACTTGTATCAAACCCAGGAGGCAGATTTCCACTTGGGATTGGCTCAATCTGCAAAATCAAAAAGTGAAAAAGAAACGAAAAAATAAAGGAAAAAGAACTAAAGAAAAGTAAAGGGAATTCAATCCCTGATTATGTCTACCCACATCAGAGTAATTCCAGCCCCAGCGCAAAAAGAACGGAAAAAACTATTTCAGGAGATGTCGAGAACTACATTATAACGGCCACTGCGAAAAAACAGACACAAAACAAGGAACTGTCCAGAAAAAAATGTGCCATTCTCTAAAATAACGAAAATACACTGTACGTGCTTCGAAACTTCACATGTCGGATCACATTTCTCTAGAGCAACTTCACCGACTTCTAAACACCTCTAAAAAATCAATTCTTTTACTACATAGGGCAAAAAAGCGGGCAGTAAAACCACGTTTTTTTTAAGGTGTGTTTGTGATGGGTAAGTTTTAAAGAGCAGTATTGGCAAGATAAATGGCACAAAACCGACCAAAGAAGGAGAACAAACAAATCTTCCTATTCTAAACTTTTGTGACTTCTGAAACACTTTATATATTAATTGGCACCGTACGATGGCAGATCCCACTTCTATTCTCTATCCCTGATAAGGAAAAAATATTGCTTAACCCTAAAAATACTCCTTCAAGCAACAAAGAACATAAAAACCATGTTTGCCATCGTTTTCAAATAGTAAACTCTAATAATATCCGTGAATAACACTAACATAAGAACATAAGATATGGTGCAATCCATCTCTAATGTAGAACACGGGATTTAAACATTTGAAGAGAACATATTAACAAATAAAGCATGGTACACTAGCAACCCAATCTATGACAAGATTACATTGTCCAGTTCAAAAGACTCATTTTAAGTCAGGTGAGACAAAAAAAAGTCCAAGTGTGATGTTGACAACTACGCTGTCACCTGAAAAAGATGAACTACTGTCATCCATCACTCTATAGTGTAGGCCTTATTGGAAAAGTTGTGTCTTGCCAAGGATAACTTATGCACAGCAGTGAGGGTACGGCTGGAAAATGCACAAGAAACAGTTTGCACATGTAAACTATGCAAACCCCAGTGGCGCAGACGAAAAGAATCCCCCCGTCACTCGCAATGCACTTTGACAATGAAGGAAAAATTATAGTACAGCACAACACAGTTCCGAATCAATTAGGCTTAAAGTTTCCCAAGTAACATGACCCAAGCCCAGATCATCAAACGAAGGATCCCCGGACAATACAAGCGCTAAACGTTAGCAAAGAAATTAACAGTATTCCAGAAATCTGAACACTCAAAAGCAAATTCCCCTAAATAATAAAAGAAGAGGTTACCAGTAATGGAAATATTAACCCTAGTAGGCCTAGCTCCCAGAATGATCACAAATCATTCAAACATTGGAAAACAAGACGCTACATCTCATGATAACCGGAAACCCTAACTAACTGATGGCTCGAAACTACGGTAACGCGATCATTACTCCGACGATCAATCAAGTAAATCACGATCACATTAACGAAAGCACCAAAAAGCATAACACGAATTGGACATGCACAAATGCAAGGGCGACAGATGGTGGAACCTGAGGGGGGGCCAAGAGACCGGGATGGTAGAGGGACTGCTGCTGGAGGAGAGCCGCTTGCTGCATCAAGGCCTGCTGCTGTTGCTGTTGCTGCTGCTTCAGTCTCTGGTGCTGCATTTTTCGCGTCGATATGGAGAAATTTCTAGGGTTCCAAAGAGAGGGGAGGAATTCGGAGTGAGCGAGCGAGAGAGAGAGAGAGAGAGAGGAGAACAAGGAAGGCCCTCGAAGAAAGCCAATTGACAGGAAATGTGAATAAAAGAGAGTCCTGGTCCAATATTAAAGAGAAATTAGAGCGGTCTGCCTTAGTAACACTCATAGCTGGTACTACTGTTTTCTGTATTTATAATGAAACACTAACTAGGTTATGGGTCTTATTTCACTGGTTGGCTCACTAACCGCGTAATTGACCGCCAGAGTTCACGTCAAGATAAAAACCTTTTTAAATTGAATTATACTATTTAAGTCATGGGTCTTATTTCACTCGTTGGCTTACTAACCGCGCAATTGACTACTGAAGTTTACGTCAATATAAAAACATTTTTAATTGAATTGTCGCCTGAACGATAATCATGTATTTGATTGTTACGAAAAAGTATTATCAAAATTCAGTGATTTTCATATAAGATATCGGAGTTCTAATCATCCTCTGGACATGCCATCCACACCGGATATAACAATGAGTCATCAGTGAGACAACAAACCATACTTCAACTACCGAACAACCGAATCATAACGCAGGAAAAAAATAATGTACAACTCGATGTAACGACGAATTTGAAAGACTAAGATAACTCATTAGGGAAGCAACGCCGCTTGTACGAAAGCCCTAACGAACGATGTAAGGGAGACGAAATCAATGGCCATGGAAGGTGAGGTTTCTAGAGAGCCTCTCACTCCTGCAATATCCAAGTTTACTAGGAAAGTCTAGTAGCTCACCTACCGAACAGTGGCACGCCTTAAAAGGATTCAAAACAGTAGACGGCTCTTAGATCCCGGTTGGTCAGTGAATTTATGTTTTTAGCTTCAAATTCGTAATGCTCAAGACTAGTTGATCACTAGATCCCTATATTTTTACGGAAAACACACGCAAAGAGAGGTGCTAATCCGGTGCTTAGTGCCACCCAAATGAGCTTCTTGAAAAGCGAACGAAGGCAAAAAGATAAAGACGCCAAGGATAAGTTAATATTTTCGCGATGATTAGCGCCTGACTTTGAAAATCTGCAGCGACAAATTAAAGGAGTCGTCATCTAATCTTCATAAAATAAGAAGGGGAAAAAAATAGAAATCCTGATTTTGACCTCGTAGGCTTCATTAATTGATTAATCTGGCGTGCAAAAGTCATATAACAGAATTCGAAGATTATGTTATGTGACGGGAAAGTATTATACACACACCGCGCCATAACAATCGCATACTGCTTAATCAGTTCATTATCATGCGGAATTGTAATGGCTCCAAACTTCGAAAGGAGATGCTATTACGTCGATTGCTATGGTGATTTACTCTCTGTTTCCATCTTTTGTTGTAAAACCCACTAATTCTCCGAGTGAAAGCGTGTGAATGTAGTAATGAAAATGGTTGCGAGGCTTCCGAGTGTATCATCTCTTGCGTTAAATTAGAATGAATATATCCATGAGTTGACAGTACATTTGGTGAAAGAACCACAATGCTAACACCGCTTGAAAATTCAGAATTGGAGTCTCAATGATCTCGTACACTAATGAATTGACAAAGCAAAGCTGTAAGATTAATAGTTAGATGCTGTTGCGGCTGCTCAGGTCAACAAATGATGACCAGTTATACTAATCCTAGGGGCCAGTAACTGATGTTGCTAGTGACTATAACTTGAGCTCGAGCTGTTCCTCATGCTTTGGAGATGCTGGTGCTGGGGATGAGTGGCGTACAACTTGGTATGGCGCTCTAGCAGTGACCCTGGAAACCAAGAATGAGATCATAATTAGATCATTTGGAATTTCAATGGAGTAGCAAAACCAAAAAGGCTATATAACACTAAAGAGTTTTTTGTTTGAAATGCGTGCCTACCTGCCTTTCCTCTTCTCAAGGAATCGATGAAGTGATGATCTTCTTGCAATTGGCAGATCTGAAACAAAGTAAAAGTAAATATCATGAACTGTACTCTAATTTCCATCATCTGGCTAGAAAGTAATGAAGGGTAATTACTAATTATAGCACTTGAATATTGGTCAATATGGAGAGGTTTCCAAGTAAGTACAAAGCAATTACCTGAATCCACAGCCGTAGGTTGTGGTTGAAGACGTTCTTGTGGAGGTTCAGAACCAGACGGAGCAACAGAGGCGATGGAGTCACCACCTCCAACACGGTCATTTTCGTCTAAAGAAGTCGGCCGGAGATTTCCCTTTGTCGCCAGTGACATGATTTCTCTAGCTTTCTCAGCCGGAAAATCGTCGAACACCAACACTTGCCCCGCATAAAACATGGTCATTTGAGCCGGTTTAGGCTCCACTTTCGCCGAGGACAAATCCATAGTACCCACATACTGAGGCAGCAAATCCATGGGTATCACGCCTTGTGTTGATTTCTGCGCCCCATCGCCTGACTTTTCCATGCTCGTTAACAGGTTCATGGTTGCTGTATCAGTATCTGCAGGCGGCGCCTCGGGTCTCCCTGAAACATTAAAACCAACGTTAATACTCACACGTCTAATCTCAGCTAAGCAAACCCACATAAGACATGGTCCAAAAGCAAACTGATCTCATTTACTACATCATACCTTTGGTATCCAATTTGCCGTTGATCCCAAGATTCAGATCCCTCAGACTCCCTCTCTCCTTGAGGTACTGACTCAAGAGGCTGCAGGTCTGCGCGAAGCTCGACTTCTCCGGCGCCTTGCCGGGCTTCTTCAAGTCGGAAAAACGTTGCAACTCCGACATGTTACAACCTTAAAGTCCTTGTTTGGTTTCCTGGTCTTTGCTTTGCTCGAAGAAACTTAATGGCCGTCTTGTTGAACTTTGGGGAATGCTGTTAAAGGCTTGGTAATGGGGGAAGAAATATATATAATTATGTGAATGGGAGACAATGGGCTATCAACTTGGCTGTGTTGAATGGTGGACTTGTTCAGTATTTGGGTTGGAGCACGTGTTAATTGCCTTTAGAAAACGTCCATGAAAAGGGAGCGGGGATATAAAATCCCAAACCAAACGAGAGGTGTGGAATCAACTCAAAACCAAGGGCGGGACCCTTCACAAATGGAGAATTCAAGGTGGAGGGACTGTAATGAGCACGAGCTCTGGCCTCAATGTTCAATGCTGCTCTTGCATTTCTGCATATTTACGATGATGGCCTCTTCGTTTTTGACTAGATACACATGTACTTTGAATGATATTTTTGATTTTTTATTATCGTACAGAAGGAATGTTTAGTACCACGGTCGTCTTCGGTACAATTCTCAATTTAGGCACGTCTTCTGGTTTCGAGTTTTTTGCCCGTTACTTCTTGTTGAAGGTAAATATGCGTTTTCATCCGGCATGTATTCCACACACGGATTCTTTTTACGCTTCAGCCCCAATAGATGTACATAAAAATGGGAGTTCAGATGAATGCCTTGTAGGCTTTCGAAGCGTAATACTCCTAGCGGGTTATATCAGAGTCCTACGGTCCCGCCATATTTTCTAAAATATAAAAAAAGTAAAGAAAAGGTTTGCTTTAGTATGAACTATATTGGTTGTTTTTATTATGTAATCAATTAGTGAATATTACACGAAATTGAACCAGTAAGGTGGGTAGAATTAAATATTATAACAAGAAGGTAATTTGTGCGCACGGCCTCAAAGTATTAGGTTTTAAGTACATAACATCTTACGGCTACAAAATCACACTTAAGAAATGGTATATGTCATGTGCTGTATTTATATGTCAACAAAAGCGTGATTAGACTATCTTTCACGACATGTCTAAGTAAAAGGACGGGTACAATCTAATGTAACGTTTTGAAGAGTAGTTTCCAAAAATCAATGTTTGATGTAGACAAATTGAAAATGAGGTGGTTATGGGTTTTGGAATTAAGCAGTGGGTATGATGTTCCATTCCGGTGAGTAAAAGAATTTATGGTACATTAGGATTTGAGTTCAATACGACATTTACGTTGGGCCACTTATTAATCTATCGTTCTTGTTGTCTAAGGAACTTACACGTTAGTTCTATACAGTTCTATTATATGAAAGTTGAAACATTGCATTGCAAAAAAAAAGTAACGTAATTGTTGACGTTTCGCATCGATTATAAATGAAAGTTAAGATCATTTCTTATATTTGTTGCGCTCATATTTCCTACAAGCATGCTTTTAGTTATTCAGCGTGCTTTAATATAGTGTAAGTGCTAAGACTTGTTCGTGTTCAATATTGTTCGTGTTCAATAGCCTTCGAGTCTTAACTTGTTATGGTCCACCTAATTTGTATCGAGGTGTGAGGTGTTTTATACATTGAAATTGAGATCGGATATCTAGTGAGTTTATCTTTCTTAATTATAGATACGCTTTTGATTCTTATACTTAACTTTATGAAAAGAAATTCGTCAACGCTTCTTAATGATCTGAATTTATAATTTTTTATGAGGGAATAGGGGTGAATCATCCGGCGTAAACAACAAGAAAACGGAACTAGGAACAAGAAGAAAATGAAATTAGCTAGCTGGGATTCTCATGGGTTTGGCGTGTCAATAATCATTTTCAAAGAACAAAACTCAGGCTGCAACAGGGGTTTATCTTTTTCAAAGTGGGGGCTTTGTCATTAATTAATATATACATATATGCGTCACATCACAACATAGTAAACTGTGTTTAATTTAATGACCGAACATATTATAGATGTCTCTTAAAGGCTATTCTACCCAATCTCCACTGTATTATTAAACACATATTTATATATTTATATTGTTAAGAACCTCGTGATTAATTCGAAATGGTGGATGTTGACAATAAGAAAATTCTTCCTCTACCTTCCTTTGGCTGACAAGAAATTTGTGGTTTAATCTTCTTACTTTTAGGTACTTTTAGTACCGTCGGGTCAGTGGCACAAGTTATTTCTTGTCACTAAAAATAAATCAAGTTTTATTTCAAAAGTGAGTAAGAGAAAAGTTGTCTTATGAAATTTTCAACGGATAAAATTTTGAGTGTAACGGCAATAGATACGATTTAGTATAATTGACAGATATAATCTAACGAGATAAAAATATCTTCAAACGTTTAGATTGTTTTATCTTATACAGCTCATTGCACAATATCATGTTCATTTATATTCAAGTTTTTTATTCAATATGGTAAATAAGCTCGTGATTGTATATTTGAGATGAAATACTATTAAATTCGAGTTGTAGAAAGATAGTTACAGTCTATTATACAATGACAGTTAATAGTTATTAAATATAATTAATGACATTTCTGCTACTATTTTAAACGTTAACTTTTAATAACATTTTTTTAGCGTTCCTAGGTAAAAGCAATTAAAATATTTCAATAACCACCAAATGTCATTACACACGGAAAGTTATAAGTATATTCTTACGATCTCGATAGCAGTTAAAAAAATGGGAAAATTGCATAAAATATCCCTGTGTTTTGGGGTTGTTGCAAAAATACCCCTGCTGTTACAAAAATTGCAAAAAGACACATGTGGTGTTAATTTTGTTGCAACCGTTAGAAAAATCGTCCAAGTTGACAAAGCGTGATATTCACTTTCTTAAATAATGCGTATGATATATTTTAATATATTAAAAAGACTAAATTACCCTCCTTTTTTATTCTCTCCCACACAAGTCCCATTTTCTTCCCCAATCCAAGCAAACCCTAACCCTAGCCACCAACCAAAACCCTAGCCGCCATTAACCCAAGCCAATTGCACCGCCCACCTGCCTGATTCACAAACCACAAGCCTCGAGCTTCCATTTCCCCCATCGCAAACCCCATTGAGTTCCCCCATCGCGAACCCCATCGAGTTCGATCCATTTCCCCCACCGCAAACCACACCGCGAACTCGATCTGCATCCCCACAATCTGCATCGCCACATCGATCCATTTCCCCCACTGCGATTGAGGTCCTTCATCGCCACAAGCCCAAGCCCTAATTAGGGCCGACGCAAGCAAACGTGTGAGTAACCGGAAGAGGACGGGATGGAAGGGGAAAGAGGATAACGGGAAAGGGGAAATGGAGGGAACACCGATCACAAGGGTATTTTCGACAATTTTTTTGTTTCGTTACGGAAACCGTTTCTTGTAACACTTTTGTGACCACATGTGTCTTTTTGTAATTTTTGTAATAGCATGGGTATTTTTGCAACAATCCCAAATCACATGAGTATTTTACGCAATTTTCCCTAAAAATATTTCAAACTGTTGTGCGGTGTGGTCCAAATGCGTGATAGCGTGGGAAGACAGCTTTCATATGACTTGCCGACTGAGGTATTGACTGGTCCCATGTGCGGGGCAGCTTCATTTAGCGCGCGAACAAGAGCAGCAACTTCACGTTTCGCCGCCACCGGTGTCGACGATTTCCATAAACACGTGAAAAAGTAAACCGTAATTTGGTTAGTGTTTCTGGAATTTCGTCTGGTCCCCTCGAGGCCGAAGAAGACGTGGCCAACTGTGAGCGCACTACGTACAGGACACACGCAAACATGTGCATGCTAATCACGTGGGTTTACTTTCTTCTCGTGGAAGTCTACAACATGCGTCTTAAGCTATTGGTTTTCTTGGAAGATATATTATTTTGTTCAATTGGACATGATTTTCTTTCTAATTCGGCATTTAATGTTACTTTTTCGTTGCTATAATTGCCTTTTTTGTTCTCGTCTCAATGAAAATTAAGGATAAACATGATATTTATACGAGACTTTATTGTTCCAAAAAAGAAAAAAAAACTGTTCAACTGAGATATGCGGAGCATGTTTTGAAATTATTAATTAAAAATGTGGGTGTAACTAAAGCAAGTAGCATACCGAAGGAGTTAAACAAACCGGTTTCTACTTGCATTTTATTCCCTTCATTTTCTTGTCCTTTCTCTTTATTCGGATCAGTTTCTAATTGTATAGGACATGTTTCATTCTAATCCGATTGAAGCAAACTTCCATTAAAATGATGAGGCTATGGGTAAACACTTCCGACATCACGTTTAACAGCAAAATATTGTCACTAGATGTTTACACAAAATGTTATTATAATTTTTTTTGTAACAAATTTTTGTTGTTGAAAGGGAATCTGAGCAAAGCTTTTTTCTTACTACTTCAATGAGACCTTCTCCAAACTCTCTATGTCCTCTTAAAATGATCAATGCTCCCGTTTTCAAGTTTCATCCTTGCACCTGTTTTTCTTCAGCGCTTTCACGTTGTTATTATCATAGATGGATGAATTGTGCCGATATCATGCACTAACTTACGTTTCCGCTCCTGATCGGCAAACCAATAACTACCAATGCCTTTATCTTTTATCAGTTATTGTGACCATAATAACTCTGCTCGACCACCCTAATCCCCCGGCCCAATACTAATCGACCTGCGTGCCGTTGCCAAAGTGGGAAACGTGGATCTCGTGACTACTTTTAGCCTGCTCCAGATTTGTGTTGGACCACTGCTTGATAGAGGTTTTGCCTCACGAGACTCTCAATCTGCAGTGCAATGCACAGTTCAGTCCTTTGCTGTACCCCACACACGGCCCCCCTACGAAGGTGCTAGGAAGAACTCACGAATTAATTATACAAGTTCCTTTTTTCTTTTCTTTTTTAAATAAATTCTAGAAGAAGTGTAAGCTATTTCTCCATTTCTATTTCTAAAGTGAAGCGGTCATCTAATAAGTTTTTTGAATGAAGCTATATTCACACTTTTTAAGCAATAGAGAGTTTAAAATTGTCACTAATGTTCAGGAATGTACCCTTGCATAAGGTGGCCAATTGATTTTTGAAATAAGGAATTTCTTACTACTATTTGCTCTCTGCTACCTTTTCCTGTAATGTTTAAACTAAAGAAATTGCAACATTTGAAGATATAACTTTTTAAAAGTATAATAATTAAAGTCGCTCTTAGTAGTGGGTCGTTCATTTCACAAGTTCAAAAATCGCAGATGGGATACTTACATCGGTCTCAAACGGTTAAGACCGTTGGATCAGGGGGGAGAGGCCCAAGTGAAGGGTTAAAGGAGGTTAGAGATTATTTTACAATACATCTAACGATTAATGCTAGATGGTCAGGACTATTGGTCATAAACCAACAAATATTTTCTAAGGATAAGAAAGGTCAGGAGTCTCGAACCTACACTTGCAGTGGAAGAGAAAAGTGAATAAAATTGGGATCAAGGTATCTACACACCGTTTTAGCCTCACTGTAGATTTCTTTTTAAATGGTTTCAGCATGAGCTTTACAAGAGGATGTCTGAATTTTATATTTATATTACGTGCAAAATAATTAGCTCATGAAAAGTTTAAATTTGCGTTACAAACTTTTCAGTATGTTTATATTTTGATTGTTGACCTAATTTCACGCTACAAAAAAATAAATTACTTCGAATGAACTCTTAAAATCTTTCGCTGTTATTTGCATATATACTTGTTTGCACCAGGAAAACACTTTTAAACAGTTTATGCACACCCTTTACACGATTTTGTTGATAAAACTAACTGGTCTGTTAAAAATTTCTTAACGACGACCGGGGATTGTTTGGTATTATTATGTTTTCAATGGAGAGGGATCCAGAAAAGTGAGGATCCACATATTTCGTCATTAGATGTCGGTATGGAACACATGATTTGCTTTGTTCTGGACTTCTGGGTGGTCATCATTACTTCACTATCACTGTTAGGTAACACAAAGTTATAGGCAACGAGAAACATGATTCGGAAAAATGTGGACTAGGGGGGCCCTACAGTTCGTCTGTAGTTATCTACCAGCTACCACGAGCAAATGTCTAATTTAGTGGTACACTTTGCCACCAAATATTGCACTACCATATCACCACCACATCAGGCAGAGGTAAAATAAAATTACAACCAGCAAAACCCTGCTAGAAAATTATGACCTTCTGACAGCGGACTTTCTGATACTTAAAAAAGTAAGAAGAATGTCAGTGTTTATATGGGAATAGTCATCTACATAGCTGGGAGAGCCCTCTTTATACACACGTATGTAACGGAACCCTTACTTGGAGAATGCTCTTTATAAAAAAAAAAATTGTTAGATCACCCGGTATCTGAACACACATTGGGAGCCGACTAATCCGAGTTCGAGCCGGGCAAGACCACATGGGTTGCGAAGCTCTCCCTACAAAGTTTTTACGCAGCTGCATTCACGGGGGTCGAAACCGAGACATCTGATTAAGTTATGACAACTCTCTACCAGTGACTTACGCGCTTGGTGGTGAGAAGACTCTTTATATAGGTATAGGTGATAGAATCTTAATAAAATTAGCGTCTGAGCTTTGAGCTATCAAATTATAATCCTTTCAGAACTCTAATTTATCAAAAAGTAATTGCAAATCTTGTAGTTGGCCATAGAGATGTCAAATGGGCCGAGCGACCTGCCGGCTGGTATGACCCGGCCCGAAAAAAGCCCGGGCTGACCCGGCCTGCTAATGAACAGTGCATGCCCAAAAATAAAGGGCCTTGGACCAGGCCAAGGTTTCACCTAAAATGGCCCCGCCCCGAAAAAGCCCGAAATTGCCCCGATTTTGGGCCCGAAATTCGGCCCTTTTCTGGGCCGGCCCACTTATTTTCAAATTTTGTTTTCCCTCACTTTTTCCCCCAACGGCTATATTCCCCAATAATTCCAAAAATTCCACTTTTAGAATTAGAAGTACCTTCACTTGGTAGATGTTACTATATTATAAAGAGAGAAATTAGTGGCTTTCTTATCTTGGATTTTAAGATTGACATATTAACGGCGCATTTGGGTGGCCCTTAAAATGCAATTATTATACTCCCTCCGTCCCTTAAAAAGTGATCAAATTTCATTTTTGGGCCGTCCCACAAAAAGTGATCACTTCCAAATTAGGAAATATTCTGTAGCTTTCTTATCTTGGATTTTAAGATTGACATATTACAGCGCATTTGGGTGACCCTTAAAATGCAATTATTATACTCCCTCCGTCCCTTAAAAAGTGATCCAATTTCCTTTTTGGGCCGTTCCACAAAAAGTAATCACTTCCAAACAAGAAAATATTCTGTAGGTATTTTTACATATTTACCCTTTTTATATATTTTTTTTTTTTATTTCTCTCACCACAATTAATTCTCTACCAACTCATTTTCTCTCTCCTGGCCCACCACTTTACACTACTTTATACTATTTCTCTCTCCACATTTAACACTCTACCAACCAATTTTCTCTCTCATGGCCCACTTTCTTCCCCCTCTCTCTAAAGGGTAAAATGGGAAAGACACACAATATATAACCTAAATCCTTAATATACGTGTAAAAAAAAAATAGTTCACTTAAAAAGGGACGGAGGGAGTAACTTGTTAGATTAACAACAAAAAGTAGGATGTATTCTAGCTCATATCATATACCAAATTCCCTACATAATGATGCGTCTCGTCATAACGATCGAGAAATTATTTACCCAATAAAGTAATCAACTCTAAGAACTCACCCAAATTGTAGGCATTAATCATCACAAATCCTCAAGTATGTGATTTACCCTGCTGAAATGACCTAAAGTCACAACATTATTCACACCCCTAAACACAGTAAAAGAAAAAAATGGCAAGGTGAATTGTGCTTCATCACTGCAGTAACTTGATCATATATGCAATTATGAAACTGTGAAATGCACAAAAATTGAAAAAAGAGGAACTGTCAGCAAAGTACATGGATTCAGTACATTCAGTTACCATTAATGATTAAGGACCACAAATGGAGGAGCCTTGGCAGTGAATTTGAATGAAGGTGGTGAAGGGGGTAGAGTGCTGCACGGTTTAAGAGGAAGAATTGACCAAGGATTATATGAAAAAGGCAAAGCATTTGCAGCTAAGAGAAAGATAGTGTTAGTAATGCTAGCAGGAAGAGTGGGGGACCAGTCACTGTATTTGATTTTAGTCACAGGTCGAGGGAGAGTGGCTTTTGATTTTTGACATGTGAAGGGCTTGTTTGTTTTTCCAAATATGTTACTGATTCCGAAAAAAGATGTTACTAATTCAGAAAAAAAGATGTATTCTTGTTGGCCATCGATGCAAATAAATAACAAAGAGTTGGAAAACAAAAAGAATTTTTGGGCCCGGACCCGGCCCAAGCCTGGCCCTAAATATTGGGCCTAGGGCCAGGGCTTGGACTGGGCCCATATATCCCAGATTTCAGGCCCAACCCATTTTCCAGTCATCAGGCTCGGCCCTGGCCCGTTTTCGTTGGAGGCCCGTTGGGCTCGGGCTGGGCCGGCCCATTGACATCTCTAATTGGCCAAGTCTAACTGGAAATATCAGGTGTTGTCTCGTCCAATATATTGAAGGTTTATTTTTAATGGGTCGTGATCCATTGCTAGCGCTAGCACGTTGCTAGTGTTGTTTTACCGTCCGCTATATAATATAGCAGACGATAATTCACCGTCCGCTACATTATATAGCGGACGGTGCTAGCGCTAGCAACGGATCAGCTCCCATTTTTAGTTATATCAAAACTTTGCCGACAACTAGTGAGTCAAATAGAAAGCCGAGTGTGGAGGACCACACAGTACAGTACCGATACTATACGTTGGGAAATATTGGCATTCCACTGCTTCTACTGCAGATTGAGAGATCATCATTCTGATTCTTACTTCTTGTCCCCCAGTAAATGCTTGCCCAATCTCCGAAATCTTGAACCGAGCCACCTAAGGAGGCATCTGAAGACCGCATTAAACACCACAATAATCTATGATTTTCCATAAACTCTAAAGCACCATGGTTGGTTACCTAGCCCAAAGACGTTGTATTGCACTCGGACTTCGCGCAGATATTTTAAAGATGAGTCGTCTAGCCGTGGTGTATCGTGGATGGACCGGTTGATGTTACATTAGTTTCTCTTGGCATACTCTATGTGGAGTATTCTTAAGTTATTTAGTTTTAAGTTGTCTTGCGAAAATCTTTGATAGCTTTTGATCGTGATCATTGACGCTCTTTATGTTGGTATTTGGGTTTTGAACACATTTTGAGGAGTCCACTTTAATTCAATTTCAAATGGGTTCTATACCATAATTTAGTTAGAACAAATTGATACATATTCATCTATTAGAGTAGATTGAAGTAGATGATCATGATGTATTCACAAGTTTAAAACAAATGAGAAGTAAATGAAAAAAGTTAAAGTTGATAGTTCAACTTGTTGAGAAAAAGAGAAACCAACATAAAAGAGGTTTCCTTATAAGCTCTAGCCTTGGGTTAAGAATTGGGCCTCTTGGGAGTACCTAAGTTTTGTAAGGAAGGAGGACCTAGATTGACCCAAAGTCCACATAAGCCCGCTGCCTATCTGTCCGTTCCGTGACTTGGGCTTGAACCCATTACGCTTTGTTCTTTTTGGGACAAAAATATTTTAAATAAATAAATTTCATTTATTAAATTTTTTTTTTCGAAAAGCTGCAACATTTGGCAACAGTTGCACTCTTTAGTGAAAAGTTGCATCATCTTGTGAATTCTTTGATTGTATAAGTGTCCAAGTCTAAAAAACGAATCAGAACCTTTTTTTATCCTTTCCTAAAATTTTGCTCTTCGTTTCTTGTGTGTGCAGAAAAAAAGAGTACATTGTTATGGTTTGCCGCCCGGGTCTGTAAATTTGGACTATCCGTATTTTACAGACATTGCTGCCGTTGTATCCTGGGAGACTTTTGTCAAGAAACCATTAGCACCATCGAAGGATGAATAAAGTCTTAAGGACAGTGAATCAAATTCAAGGCTCGGCTTTCTTCTCTGTTGTTCTTTATTTTGCCGTGAGTTATTAATGAGAGTTTTGATTTTATTATATTGTTCATACTTTCTGTATGTTAGTATTTTTCTAAATTTGTTTTCTGCAGAAGTATACACAATCATTTTTCCAACACTTATATCATATTGACCCTCAAATATAGTACTCCGTATTGGGTATCTTCTACTTCCGGCATGGACGACACGACGATATCCCTTAATTCCTATTTCCTATGCATGCGATGCTCATCTTGACGTACAAGTGATTGCATGGCACTCAAATTTAGTTCGGTGAGTTTGGTCAAAGTCCCGACGACAGATGAGGAACTACCAAGACTTTCCCAAATGTTTGATTGACCGGTTTCGAGTCCTACATCAGCCGGATACTTCGCACCCTGCCACACACGCCAAAGACTGGCAACAAATTGAGGCAAAGCAAGTAAAGGAGTCCATGGTCTTACTCTTCCATCCAACCTTTTGATATGACTAGTCTCTCAAAATGAAATACTCCAAAACATAGAATAGTATTAGATGCTAAAACATTTATTTCTTCACGTTCGTACGCCGATTCTCGATTTCAAAATCTTGTCCAATTTTCTAGCGATGTGAAGTCCGAATGAAATACCAGACAATTCGCTCTCGTAAACACCAACGTTACGTAAACAATATTGTTATTGTATTATTATTCGGTTGACATCCAACAAAAAACTACATTGGATAAGGGGGGGGCTCTAACGACATTAACGGTTTATTGACTGACTTTGTCAAAACAGAGAAGAATTTGAGGCTTCTGCAAATCTGAGCCTCTCTTGCGATTTGCCACCTTCATCACCAGACCCTAGAAAACACCACCATGAAAGTAGCACAAACTTTTTGCCGAATATCAGCCAAAGCAAAAGGTCCAGTCAATTACACCGGCAGGCATTTTTTTCTCCCCCCGAGGCATGATGGCCATTGTCCGTGTTCTTAGAGCTTCCCCATTCTTGTACATTTTCTTGATCTCAATCTCTGCTTTAACAGCATCTTCAGTTACCGATTCTGAGGCTTTGCTTCGACTCAAGAAATCATTCATGAACACGGAGTCTCTCGAGCCTTGGAAGCCTGGCGCAGAGCCATGCGCCAATGGCAGGGTATGGCCTGGCCTTCAGTGTGACAAAGGCATGGTAACCGGCCTTCGTCTAAGAGAAATGAATCTGTCAGGAAAAGTAGACGTGGACGCGCTCGTTTTAATCTCAGGTCTTCGAAGTATTAGCGTTGTTAACAATTCTTTCTCAGGTCCAATCCCGGAATTCCACAGAATGGGTGCTCTAAAGGCCATTTTCTTGTCAGGAAACAGGTTTTCGGGTGAAATCCCATCGGCTTTCTTCACGACAATGGGGTCTTTGAAGAAAGTATGGCTCTCGCAGAATAGATTCACGGGTGAAATCCCATCGTCATTAACCCAGCTGAGAAATCTCATAGAGTTGCATCTCGAAGATAATCAGTTTTCTGGAGTGATTCCTCGACTAGAACAACGAACTTTAGATCAATTCGACGTATCCAATAACAACTTGCGAGGGGAGATACCATCTAGTTTATCAAGATTCAATGCGAGCGCTTTTGAGGGGAATGCTGGTCTTTGTGGCGCGCAATTAGGCAAATCCTGTGGCACATCATTAGCATCATCATTGCCACCAGAGAAGAAAAGCAACGACAAGAAGTCCAATATGATTGCTTATGGGCTCCTGATATCGGCTGTGATTATATTTTCGCTCATGATGCTGGGAATTTTCGTGTTGAGGCGTAGGCAACTTAAATTCGACACGATAGATAAGGAAAATCTTGAAGAATCTATTGCTTTAGACGAATCTATTGGAGTGGATGTTTCTACTTCTGCTTCAAGTAAAAAGTATATGGATGATTGGGTCAAGAAAAGAGCGGGATCTCTCCGCAAGGGGTCAAGTCGTGGGAGGAGCATTGGGGATTTAGTGATGGTGAACGAGGAGAAGGGCATTTTCGGGTTGGCAGATTTGATGAAGGCGTCGGCAGAAGTGCTTGGAAACGGGGCCTTGGGGTTGTCGTACAAGGCCATGATGTCGAGTGGGATGATAGTGGTGGTGAAGAGGATCAGAGAGATGAACAAGATGGGAAGAGATGGATTTGATGCAGAGGTCAGGCGGCTTGGAAACTTCAGACATCGAAATGTATTGACGCCGCTGGCCTACCATTATCGAAAAGATGAAAGGCTCTTGGTGTTTGAGTACATTCCTAAAGGCAGTTTACTCCACCTATTGCATGGTAATGTTTACGACTGAATATTCTGCAGTTTCTAGTTTTTCTTTCTACATTTGTCCTAAATCTTTGTTATCTATTTTGTTCCAAATTCATCATGCATATAGAACCCACTGGATGTTAGTATCAACCTGCATAATCCTTGCGATCCTAAAATAGTACCAACAAGTTTGTGGTGGACAGTTTCTTGCTTTTTAACTTGGTATGAGTTGGGGCCTTGCTTGGTATAGCCCCTAGGAGCTGCTTGGAGGATGAGGCATGAGTTTACAAACTTTGATCTATAGGCTTGCTTTTGGTATAGTATTGGTCTAGCTTCAAAGAGCTAACGTCGAGGGTCCAATTTGTGCACCGAGCTACTTGAAAAGGTCGGGGCGAAAATCTTAAATTTAGGTACATGGGCGATAAAGGACGTTGTCATGATTCTATTGTCGCCATTGCTCGAGGTTGGGGCCCCAGGAGCTTACAAACTTTGATCAAACATGAGACTAATTAGAATGTTGGCAAGGTTGTTGAACTCTATGACAGGTTTAATTAAGGTTTCAACATGGAAATTGCAGCTGCTAAACTGAAAATTATGAACTTATAGTAAATGCTTACTGCCAAGCAGTTCTACTAATTCTGAGAAGAGACATCTTACTTTTCTAGGTGATCGTGGACCGAGCCATGCTGAGCTGAATTGGCCTGCCCGTCTGAAGATAATTCAAGGAATAGCCCGGGGGTTGGGCTACCTTCACACTGAACTTGCTTCCTTGGTCTTGCCTCATGGTGATCTAAAATCAAGCAATGTTCTTCTTGCTCCTGACTTAGAGCCATTACTAGTGGACTACGGATTCAGTGCCTTCATCAGCACCAATCAGGCCGCGCAAGCACTATTTGCATACAAGTCTCCCGAGGCTGCACAGGACCTAAACATCTCCCCCAAGTGCGATGTTTACTGTCTAGGAATTATCATCCTTGAGATCCTGACGGGGAAATTTCCTACTCAATATGTCAATAATGGCAACGGTGGAATCGACTTAGTCCGGTTGCTAAAAGCGGTGATTACTCAAGGGAAGGAAACGGAGTTGTTGGATCCAGACATAGCGAATGCAAGACAAAGTTCTCTGGACGAGATGGTCCGGCTCCTCCACATTGGCGCAGCCTGTACTGAAAGTAATCCCAACCAGAGACTAGATGTTCGAGAGGCCATTATGAGGATAGAGGAGATACAGATTGAGGGTGGCCGAGACGGGAGGACGTATCATGTTCTACCATCCCTGAGAGATGGATATGCTGATGCACCTGGATCGCGATTATCGCCTCAAGTTTCAGGTGGGCAAGAGCGAGGTCAAGCCTCATGGAAAAGACACGACAGCTTTGGAAATCAATCAGGGAGACGGAACAGTGATAGTTTTGCATTTGACATCTCCTGATTGAGCACGAGGCACAAGACATGGTTATGATCCCCCAATGGAAGAGAAAAAAATAGGAGCAGAAGCAACTCCCAGGGAGATGAATGACAAATTTTGCCACTTAAAGTTCTGTTTTTCTCCCTTCAGTGAAAGAATCAGATTGCAAATGCTTCTTTTCATTACGATTTGGAATGGTAGAAATTGCTTGATATTACTAGTTCAGAGTATAGACATTATATCCGAGGACTTTCCCATTTCAGATTGTAATCTAACAGAACATCCTCCCAGCACACTAGCCACTTGAAAAAGCTTCTGTTTCATTACAACTTGATCAGATATCAGACTCTCTAGTGTATATTATGTCCTTCCGATTCCTGGCCAATACTTCTGAGCAAGCTAGCAGTCTCCAAACACAATCGGTTAGTGTCTGAACTTTTTTATCTTCTCACCTTCACCACTCGTCCCATACCATATTTAAAGCGACAAACATCTTGGCAAAACTATAGCAAAACAATGATATGGTGCAGTGAGACTGTGGACATGCCTCAAGATTGTGACAGTAGGCCATGGAGGTATTATTTTAAGGAAGTTAGCATCATTGACTGAAGCATATGCACGCAGCACCAGTAGGCTCATCCAATTCGTGAACTAGAATCGGAAAAGAGCCATGCATGTGTTATTAGCCATCCTTTAAAACCTGGGAAATCTGAGCTAGTGAAGCATTTTTCTTCAAGAAAAATGGGCTTGCCCTGATGGTTTCTTTAACCTGGTGGAGAAATATCCTTTCAGAAAACCACTATCATCGGAGAAACAATAGTTTGCTGAACATCAAAATAAGTATTGGACAAAAAAAAAAGGGATTTATTGGGCCAACACCAGACTTGTTTAAGCAGGGTGCAGGTGCCAAATTTGTCCTATTGAGACTTCCAACCCATTGGCAATCAAATCTAGGCACAGATGGTCAACTCCTCCTCAAATCTCCATCTCATCATACAGTTCTAGTGATGTTTGATACGTCATTACAGCTGGAGAGGGGATAATAATGCAAAGGGCTCACATATTTAGGAGGACCTTCCAAAATTTAACCTGGCAAAAGAGCTTGGCAAGTCCCTCAAAAAATATGAACTCTTAGAGAGTCCAGCTAATATGTAGTGTACGTTTGTATAGACTTACAACAAAATCAGATTTTACTCAAAAACAAATTTTTATACGTTGAATGGTAGGCTTTTTTTGAATCTTTTAGCTCTCAACTCCTTGGTCCTTATGCTTCTTATCGTCAATGGCATTGGGTAGCGATGGAGACGGTAGGTGACACCGGTGACACGTGCCCATCTGCTTCTCATATTTTTCTTTTTCGCATATTAAGCATTTTAAGTTGTACGGACGAAAATGCTCATCTAAATATTCCGAAATTGTTAGACCTACAAAAAATTAAGAAAGTGATATTTGATCTCCACTTTCAAATGTTAAAGTCCTTGAAAGTGTCGCTATTAAGTTACTTTAGTGACAAAAGTAGATCCTAGATAAGGAAGTGATATTTGAACTCCACTCTTAACTCTAAACACGTTAACAATGTCGCTAATCAGCTATTTTCGCGACAAAAAAAGAAGTTGGGTAACTAAAGTATAGTTCAAATACTGATTTTCAAGTTTTGTCCGGCTAACATTCGATGCTCACCTTAGAAATAATATTTGCGTCCGCAACTAGCTTTCACGATGAGCTTCACCTAATTCGAGCTAAAGCGGACAATAAGGACACCAAATTAAGAACCAGTGATGTCGAAGATCCATACGCTTAATCAGCTCTCTTAACGATTACCAATACTAGCACAGAAACATAAGTTATGCTTCAGCATTAATTAGTCACCATAATCCTCGCTGTTATGGGCTTATTAGTTTAACCCAAAAGCTCTGAAGCACTCGTGCAACTCTGATCTCGATATCTTCTTCACTACAGGCGCTAGCTGGACACAGGATTTATAATCATGGATGTACGAGAAACAGGAAAATGACTCAGCACCCAATACACATCTTATTGATATCAGCATATCAGTCACTGCTTCATCAGCAAATTTGCAGGCTCTTAATCACTATCGCTTTAATAATCCATTTTCATGTACGTACAGAGTGTGCGTCCACATGAGTGACGAGCTACTCGACAGTGGAGAAGTTGACTTCAATGGTCTTTATTGTCTAATCTTGATCTTGATTAGGTTATAGGTACTCCTCGTATGCTAATTGTGCTACGTGTAACCTTAAATGCGTTGCGATATCAAGCGGATGATCTTCGCTTGTTGGACTAAGAAGCCCGTTTGGATATCATTATCGAAATTAAATTCACGATTGAATCAAAATATGTTATATTTGTTCTAAGTGCATAAGAATTGATTAGGTTGACGATGATCTTTTTTAGAGAATAAACTTTCAATTGACTGTCTCAAAATCAACTCAACCGGTCAAACGAAAGAATTAAGGTTTCATGTTGAACATCCCGTTCTTCAAAAACTTCTTTAGTTCACACATTTTGGATTTGAGATTACTTTTTTCTGCCTACTACTATTCAAGTAAACCGACCAAGTTGATTGAGATTAGTCCCGTTAATTTGATGTCAAATGTCTTTGTATGAAATTTAACTGTCAATGGTCAGCTTTGAAGTAACCTCTTGCGACATGGTCAAGCTTGTTCTAGGGCAAGAGTGGTGGAAGATGATGCAAGTTGTCGGAGGGCTTTGGATGAAAAGTGTTGAATTTAGGCGGGTGTCGTGATTTGAATGGGACATTTGATTCCCATTTATGTGTGAGAATACTTTGACAATTTTTTTGATAATTAAATCATAAACCAAAAGAAAAAAAAAGGTTTCTTGGCCTAAGCAGCTTTGAACAATTTGAAACAAATTTAATTGATTTATTTTTTTATCAAGTACTTCAATACCTAATTAAATCTGAATTTAGTAAAATTTGGTCATATTATTATTAAAGAAAAGCCAAGGATTAACCAAATTAAACCTAAATTGGTTATCTCCCTAAAAAAATAAAATTAAATAAAAAAGCTCCCTTTGCAACTTCCCATTTTTTTTTCTTAGTGTTTTAATTTCCAAAGGACGTGGCTTGACTTTGTTAGCTGTGGTTTCTCATGCATGGCAATCGACGCACGTAACGGTTTCACACTGAGATGGCACACAATGCCAAAGCCAAAGCCAAAGCCAAAGCCAACCACATCACCTCTCATCTCATCTCATCTCATCACATCATGGAAACCTACTCTTCCACAATTAAAGCTCATCTTCCACTTAAAATGGAAATATCTAAGATGCCTATCTGATAATTTTCTTGTTAAATCACGAGTTGTTCCCAAATTAAACTTCGAATTCGCAAGAAAGATTTGAAGGAAGATATTTATGATAAAAAAACAAATATACAAGTCGATTCATGCTTTTTGTCATCCAAAAGCGACAACGCATAAGTTTTACTAAGTAAAAAAACAAATAACTAAGGTTCTGTTTGACAACATTTTTTTTTTCAGTTTAAAAAAAAATAAGAATTAAAGCGCATCTTGATAACCCATTTTTTATTTTGAGTTTTTTTTTTTGTGATGGTTTGCGGTGGCCAGTGGCGGAGCCAGAATCGCTGGCCGAGGTGGGCACTTGATATATATTTTGATTCAGCGACTAAAGATATGTCTAAACTCACATCTTATCCATGCTTTATTTCGTCGCCAAAGGTGCCGCGATAAGAAAGCGTGATAACATTGTAAAGTACGTTCTCTAATAATTTAAACTTTTAGAGCAACCGATTACATAATTAACTATCTCATTGTGCAAGGTCTTGATTTTTACTATTCTCGCTTGCATATTCGACCTCTCAAGAATAGTAGTGTAATTTGCACTCGTTAATTAGTGCAACTTGGTCGTGGCACACCATTATTTATATCTCAATGATTTTTATCACCGCGTCTAATTAGAAGTTTGGATGCAATGAAGAATGTCAAACATAATATCATTATTGAATGTCATGAATAACGAGTTATTACTATTGCTAACAGATAACGATGTGAATAATATAATAGAGCATGAAATCATTTCTCTGATGCTGGACATGACCATGAACATGTAGGATGAACGGAGGTGGAAAAGCAATAAAACTTCGGGCAGCAAAAGTTAGACACATGCACTCTAAAAAGAACTTGTCAGACTTGAAAGAACCCTTGGTTTCGTGGATAGCTGGACTCTTTTTCTTTAATTTTTGAATGTGGCAGCACTTATCAGCCACCATAGTAGTCGTTACAGTCGAGGCTTGGAACTGGTAGAGGGATATTTATTCCAACTTTCAAGAGTAGAAGAAGAAATGGATTCACAGTGCAAGGCATGTACCGTGAGGAAACTGGTGGTGGTTCGGAAATTGGGTTTGACATCTCCAACCAGTTCGGCAAACACAGTGCCTCCGTTGCTATCATGAGCAGCTGCAAATCGTCATCGACTCCGCTATTTCCACTCTCCAGTCCGTCAGTATTTAGATTACTCTTGTAATTTGTTGGCCACTAGTTGTTTCTATGGATGTTCAGAGATGGGTTTTACCATTTAGCACTAAATTGCTCTTTATATTTTCTGAATGGATTTGTTTGTGTTCTGCCTTTTTGGTTGGATTACCATTTTCACCTTCATTGATCATAAACTTAATTCCATCTATGCTGCAATCTGCATCGTACTCTTACAAGCCCCACAGGAACTTCAACCTCCCTTTCCCTCTCATCCTGGCACTGGTGCACGATTCTTCTTCCTACGCCCATGGCAGTAACGCACTATTGTTTGTGTACTGTATATAAGAGGGAATACGAAGGCAGCAAGTGGGCACGTGCCCCCTTGTGCCCCCCGCTGCCTCCGCTACTGGCGGTGGCGATGGCTGGAGGTAGCCACCGACCGCCGATGGTGGTGGTCTAAAAAAAAAAAAACCAAAACTGAAAAAAAAAAAAAAAACTCATTTTTGGAGGTTTTTTTTCTTGTTCAGTTTAAAAACTGGTTTTTTCAACTAAAGAAGGAAAAAAAATTTTGGTTACCAAACGCAACTTTTTTTCCAATTTTCAAAACTGAAAAAAAAAATTGTGTCAAACAGGGCCTAAGTTTCATCAGTGCAGTGCAGACCCTAGACCATGGTAATGATTGTGTTGCAAAAATAATTGTTATCTCAACCATGATTGAAGCAAAAATAATTTCCTTAAAAGCCGCTACACTCCTGCAATTAATGAGCTCTATATAATTTGCGTCTTTGTTGGAAGATAGACGGCTTAAATTAAATGCACTAAATTACCTGTAGTTATGTGGGACACACGGATGTAATGTTACAGGCATTAAAAATGTCGATACTTTAAAAATGTCACTAAAAGTATCAGAAAAAAAAAAGAATCTAATATTACTTACGGAGACGCAGCGCGCTAGTATTGGAAGAATCTAGAAACGGAGATTCTCCGTTTGGCCGGAATATTCATAGACTCGGTTGGAGTCAAGCTTTTAAGTCCGAATTTTGACCTTTTAACTTTCTTCGTGTACAGTATTTTCAAGAATTCAGACAAAGAAATGCCCAACTTTGATGACCCAATAACGCAGCCTCTAAAACTGGAAAATAGTCTCCCTCATATCTAGCTACCACATACTGTCCTTTCCTTTCTCACTCTTCCGACCTCCGCCGTACACCTAGCTGAATCATGGAGCCGCCGGGAAACGACGCCGTACAGCTCGAATCGGCCGAGAAGATAATCCTCCGGTGGGACTCGACGGTGTCCGAGGACGCCAGGGAGAGGATGATCTTCGACGGCGACCGCAGCGAGATCGAGCGGTACCTGCACGCCGTGGACGAAATCCAGCGGTCCATGGACTCCGCCACGCTGTCCGACGACCGTAGCAGGTCCGATGCCGGCGCGATCCAGATCGCCATGGCTCGGCTCGAGGACGAGTTCCGCAGCATCCTCATCGCCCACACAGCCCCCATCGAGACCGACACGCTCGTCGACTCGGGTCACGGCGCCTCCCGCAGAAACAGCTCAGTCGGCGACCTGCCGGACGACAGTTTCACTTACGCCGACGATGATTCCTTCACCAGCTCCGAGCTCCGCGAAGGAGCCGGCGAGAGCAGCCGTAGCAGTACGATTTCGAGCTATAGATCTACAAACAGTATCCGTGAGCTCGATCTGATGCCGCCAGAAGCCATCGAAGACCTCCGCAGCATCGCTGAGCGGATGATCTCCGCCGGATACCTCCGCGAGTGCGTCCAGGTGTACGGAAGCGTACGCAAGTCCGTCGTGGACGCCAACTTTCGCGGCCTAGGCGTCGAAAAGCTGAGCATCGGCGACGTACAGAAGCTCGAATGGGAGGCTTTGGAAAAGAAGATCAGACGGTGGATACGTGCCGCCAAGGTGTGCGTTAGGGTTTTGTTCGCGAGCGAGAAGCGGCTGTGTGAACAAATCTTCGAAAGTTTAGGGGAATCAACGGACGATGCGTGTTTTACGGAGACTGTTAAAGGTCCGGCGATTCAGTTGTTTAACTTTGCAGAGGCCATAAGTATAAGCCGCCGGTCGCCGGAGAAGTTGTTTAAGATTTTGGACCTGCACGATGCGCTGTCGGATTTATTGCCCGACGTTGAACTTGTTTTCGAGGCGAAATCATCAGAGTCGATTCGAGTTCAGGCGGAGGAGATTACGTCGCGCTTAGCGGAGGCGGCCAGAGGAATACTGTCAGAGTTTGAGAACGCGGTGCTCCGCGAGCCATCGAGGATTCCGGTTCCCGGAGGTACGATTCATCCTTTGACTAGGTATGTGATGAATTATATCAGTTTGATCTCGGATTACAAGCAAACGTTGATTGAACTGATAGTGTCTAAGCCGGTGACCGGGTCGAGGTACTCGGGAGATTTGACCACGCCGGATATGGATTTTAACGAACTCGAAGGGCAATCGCAAGCTCCATTGGCGCTTCATTTGATTTGGATTATTGTTATTTTGCAATTCAATTTGGATGGGAAGTCCAAGTACTACAAGGATGCTTCGTTGGCTCATTTGTTCATGATGAACAATGTTCATTACATTGTTCAGAAGATCAAAGGGTCGCCCGAGTTGAGAGAGATGATTGGGGATACTTATCTTAAGATGTTAACGGGGAAATACAGGCAGGCGGCTACTGGCTACCAGAGAGCGACATGGGTGAGGGTTTTGTATTGTTTGAGAGATGAGGGGCTGCATCCAACTGGGGCTTTCTCATCTGGGGTGTCGAAGACCGCTCTGAGGGAGCGGTTCAAGTCGTTTAATGCTATGTTTGATGAGGTTCATAGGACCCAAGCAGCATGGTTGATACCGGATACACAGCTCCGTGAGGAGCTTCGAATTTCCATATCGGAGTTGGTGATCCCAGCTTACAGGTCGTTTCTTGGTCGCTTCAAGGGACATATTGAGAGTGGAAAGCACCCGGAGAATTACATCAAGTACTCAGTTGAGGACCTTGAAACTTCAGTCTTGGATTTCTTTGAGGGATACCAAGTATCCCAGCACTCGAGGAGGAGATCTCAATCATAGGGTGTAATGAGTTTTACCACTTAGAATCTAGGACCCAATTCTTTCATTTGTTTATGAAGCGTTTGGGTGGTTGATTTTGGCTATTCTGGGCTAGCCCGAGCTCTCAAAATTCTTCAAGAATGACACATTATTCTGGGAAAGGTCAGAGTTGTAGCTTCTCGAGAATGGCCAAGGTTTCTCTGCCTAAAGGCTTCTGCCTTGTAAGCAAGTTAATGTTTGTTTTCTCCCTTCTTTTTTGCTTCATTTATTTTACTACGTTTTCACACTTTGTTTGTGTTGTTTATATCAGTGTTGCTCTATTTGTATCTTGCTGTGATATTTCCCTGAAATTGTGGTCTGAAAATTTAAACTAGATAACTCTTTAGTACCTTCAGGTTGATGTTTTATCAGGAAGAACTTGGCATTGACAATAGTGCCGGCAATGTTAAGTGGCTTGGAAGTTAGAAGGTAATAATTGGATAGAGGCTTCACTGTAAACTACTGTTTTAGTGGCGTAATAGTTCTCATTCACATGAGAGTTTTGAAAACATATTCTGATTACTCCTCAGTATTAAGCCTACACCTGAGGGCCTACGGAAGTTTCTCTCATTCTCTGTACTTAGCGAATTTTGGTGTAGAAACTACTGGGAACGCTGACTTTTGGACCCCCCTGAACCCTTACTTTAGTTGACAAGGTGTTTAAATGAATTAGTACGGTGGCTTTGTTTAGAACTTCCGAGGGTTGCTTGAATTTGGAACTCTTGTGTTATCAGCTTGCAAACAATTGCGAACGACATTATTGTTTTCATGCTCGGAGACATCGTTGTATTCATTTTGCTTTTGAGTCATGTTTCTTCTGGTCATGTATCGGTCACATTTTCTTGGGTACTCGGTGCTAGTTTCCTGGTCCTATGAAAAATTGAAACACTCGCACAACCATAGAGCGCTTCACCACAACATCAAACACACACCTTCAAAGCGTTCAATACGCTTGCATAACCGTACATAACATAGAAATTACATTTTGGAAATGGTGGACAATTATCTAGAGCAGCGGCTGCCCTAGCTTTATTGAACTTGTAACTTGTTTTGCAGCATTGCGAACAGAGTGAGGGGTCCAAGCAGATTGTCCTCCCCAGCTTCCTAATAGTCTTTGGTAAAATTCTGGACACTTGTCCATAAGACGCATCTCCGTTTGGCGATCAACTTGCTCTGGGCTCGTGGTAAACGTACATGTGCTTTGACTTCTCATTATCGCGGTTTCAGTAAGGTTTTCTCATTCCTCCACAGAAGTTGTGGGGACTCATCATCTACATACTGGTCAAACTCTTAATTACTTGTACAAAATACATATCATTAAAGCTAAAAAGTGTGTTTTAAATGAAAATTGCTAAAATACTCCTCGTTTTGAAGGCAAAAAGTACCCCTTTTTTTTTCTTTTCGTAGTTAGCTCACTTCTTTTTTTTTTTTTTTGGTTTAACTCCTATCGGCTGTCAGTGTAGAGATTTCTCATTGATCGTTTATGCCGTAAGGAATAGTCATTTGATGATTTTATGAGACCTTGACTGTGCAATTTGTATCAGGAGGGCAATACAAGTATAACACTATAACGAAGTGTTGGAACCGTCATCCTATCGAAATCTATGTCCTCTATGCGCGTAGAGTTAGACTATTTTCACAACTTGCTTGTAATCACGCACGCTATTATTTTTATTTGTTGCCAAAAGTAAAATTCTTGTCGTCACGAGAAATAGTCACTTTACGGAACCTCAACATGCAATTTATTGGAGGCGGGCCAATACAAGTATATCAAGTACGGAACGCTCTGCCATTGAAATCTATGTTCTCTATACAGGTAGCATAGCACTATTTAGACGACCTTTTTGTTGCCAACTGAACAATAGTGACGTTGTACACTTTTTAATGACAATAAAAACATTAAAAAGGTATGTTTATCTTTATAGTAAAAAAGGGGTGAACTCCACCGTAATATGTTTGTCAAAGAAGTACTACTACTCCGTAATTGATTGTGATGCTTTAACAGCCGTCGTGTCACCACAGTTCGCACGCCAAGTATCAATCAGCCTATCAATTTGATGAATGATGACTCTGAGTTTGACCCCTCACCTTTCCCCCTTCTTATCTTCATTTGGGAGATCAAAGAAAGATTGGTAACTGCGTCGACCTTCTGAATGCCTTCCTCAAGTGGAGCCACTTGTTTCATTGATTAGTGGCACCAAGCAGATGAGATTAGTCTAAATTGGAATTCTTCTCTTAGAGTTTGAACTCTGAAGATCTACAGTAGACTTTTTTTTTTCCTTCTTATTACTACTATTTAATCCAGAAAATTGCGTTCGAAATAAAACCTAAACCTAGATCGTTGGTTAAAAGTATCCAATTGGATTAGTTAAGAGTACGCAAAAGGCAATAATAAACTTCAAATCTAATGTCATGTCCGAATCAGATCCATGTCAACCATGCCGCGTTTAAACAGCGGTTTGAAGCTGTGGATTTCTTAGATTTTGAGTCTGTTTGATGGTCAAGAAAGACTCAAAACTAGCGGAACAAGCATCAGGTTGATGGATACTCTAAAGAATAAATCAATGAACGGCAAAGAAGAAAATTCGGACTACAAAGGCGGAAAGATGTTTCACAAAAATGGACTTTGATGCCACCTATCCAAATAATTGAAATGTGGAAAAAGGCGTACTCCACAAACACAAATAATTTGAAATTTCGAGTTTGATGTGGACATTGGGGAAGATGGGGGCCTAAAATATCTCAGCATATCTTTAACTTATCATAATAAGATTAATCAAATGGTCGAATAAACATCACTTCATACTTCGTGGCAAATGATCAACCAATATATGTAAATTCAAGCTCCTCTACGGGGCCCGGTGGATGGCGACAAAAATAAAGCAAACTATTCGTGACACAGTGAAGATCACATCATGGGACACAAACAACATAGGGATGCACAAATTTTCTCCTGTACGAAATTCAATGACAAGTACTTTTAAAATGAAAATAGCAAAGATAATGTGACTAGCTAACACATATTACCTCTATCACTCCCTCGAGGGGATTTTGGCTGCTCCTGCCTAATTCCAAATCAGGCTGACGACCGAATATGTGATCCTAATGATGATCATTCAGGCCATACTTGTGTGACGATGGTAATGGTGGTTGGGAAAGCCATAGTTACATTTCGACTTACTCTGTCTTGTCTTCTTCCAGTTCACCACTTGACAATCCATTCCCACCGTGAGCTGGTCCGGCTGCAGGCGGACTCCGGACATCCTCGGAGGAGGGTTGAGGGGATGGTTTTATAAGCGTAAAAGTATAATCTTTGTCAAATTCTTCACTTGCCTCTTCGGAGTAGGCATATCTGTCAATGTAGAACAGTTAACGGCAGCCAGTGCAGAGAAACCTTTAAGCTAAATGGCAGAAGGGGAACCTAAGAGGGGTTGGAAGACAAACAGCGCATCAGGGAGAATTTTCCTAAAACAAACTAGTCAATCTTGACTGGCTTATATAGCACTCTTATAACACTCTTACAATACAGTTATGGTGCTAACGACTATTGAATTGCGAACACAGGAAGAATTGATCAAAATTACAAACATAAGAAGTTTGTCAATCAAAAGAAAAGGTAACTGAGCAGGCAAAACAGTTAACCAACCTATTGTCATAGGTTTGACCTGATCTTGCCAGGTTCAGAGATGAGAAAGAATTTTCAAGACACCTCAACCCAGCTAACACTGCTCTCGACAGAGAAAAGATATTTACAGGTAGGAGCTAGATTGCATACCGCATTGAGTTTTGAGACGGCGCCCAAAGAGCACAAATGATACAAAGGAGAGAGAAAGACACAACTTGCCAAAAGGCAGGGATGATCCAAGCATTCTTCCATTGCTCGTTGTATACATCTGTTGACTTGAAATAAAGCTGCAAAAACAAGTGATGCATATGTTATGGCAGGAGAAGAGAGCTTTAGAAAATATATGTCAGGATGCCTGTAATCCATCATTCCCTTATATATGTGATCAGAGTTGACCTTAACCATGCAAGTTCAGATGAAAGATGATATCTCAGTAGTTTAAACTTTAAAGTAAAAAGAAGTCTCTGTCACTCTATCAACTGTAACCGCACTTTATAATGAAAAGCAATCGACACTTAAATTTTCTTTTAAAATCTTTTCGGGATCTTCAATTTCCACATTCTTACCCCCACACATTCAGTATCTTCCAGAGATGCAATCTCCATGTTCCGTAACTTTTTTGGTTGATTTATTACAATTTGCAATCTCCACGTTCAACCTGGATTCTTAAGTACTCGAAAAAACTCTTGGACTAAACATTTGCTAGGATAAACAGTACGATAAGTTTGTGATTGTATTTAACATTACCTCGTAGCATATCCAGCCCACTGACACAATAACAGCTACGGCCAAAGCGTTAGTGAACTTCCTGTAGATATCTAGTTTAGCCATCATGCGTCTAGCCTGTAACCAAAGGCAATTAGCAAACAGTTCTCTGTTGAGATTCAGGCAGCAATGCTGAATAGTAACAACTCAGATAGTAAACGCCGTTTTATAATCAGTATGACATATGGTACAACCTGGCCCCCATTCCGTTTTTGGATCCTCTTCCAACTGAATAGAACACGACGTATCATTTTTAAGGCCCAAGCTTACTTTGCAAATTTCAAGTGGATAGGAGAAGAATGGGACAAGTTGTCACCATCAATAGCATAAAGTTTTAGTACTTAGTATGCAAGACGCTTAGACACATGAGACATCATTTTACTACATTGATAATCCTTCACCGTCAAGCAAGAACAAGAAATAAGACCGATAATCTTTCAGCTCTAATTAGGTAAGCTGCCAAACTTTTTTGCGCCAGCTACGTGAACTATGCAAGGTCATATTTCTCTAGAGGAGTCAAATTGATAAGAGGCGAGTAGTTCTCATCTAAGTAATAACCTATTGCAAGCTGCCTCCTATATCAGGGCACGGTACCAGCTATATGTTAGATAAGGCACTAAGGATTACACGGTAAAATGTCATGGCTCTAATGCAAAGAAAAAAGTGACTTCTTTAGAAGGATGGCTTGAAAAGGCACGATCTACTTTACTTGAGTACAAATCAGACGATCTGGTAACCCTAGCCTCTTGTTTTGCAGAATACATGTTAGGCAGGAGAGTGACATCTAATTAGGCGTCTAAAGATTGTAATAGTACCTAAATTCCACTAGTGCCTTTCTCCATCATTGCCTCCGTACAAAACAAGAAGATTTCTTTGTTACTGTTTACTCTTTCCCAAAATGGTCTTTCAAAAGCTTTATCACCGATAGATGGCAATCTTTGGGGTTGTAACATGCTTCTGATCTCAACTGCCCATCTTAAGCACTCATTTCTCCATAACTTTCCACTTCTATGAAGTAGAACACCAAGGTGGATTCTGCTGCTGCTTTATTTATCACTATAAACAGATCATTCATAACAGATCACTCAGGTGATGAACTTACTAGCCAGATGAGCACCATGCTGAACGCTAATATAGAAGTTTAAACTTGCAGTATGTGTAACACCTTTTTGTATGGTTGTAGGACCAACAAATTACTGATCAAAATACAGTTGAATAAGATGGATAGTGCAAACCAAATATTCATTTAAATGCAGGCAAAGTACCTGAAGCTTATTCAGTGTTGCAGAGAGGGAGGTAAATATCCATAGTACGAAGAAAGCATCCAAGATTGCCACAGGAAGAACAAAGAACAGTCTCGCCTTTCCTGAAAGATCACTGATAGCACCAACATTTTCTACCAGTTCAAGCACTTCAGATGCAACAAAGAAGGTTGCTCCAAGCATGAGAACCTTTGAAGTAAGACCACCTAGTGTAGGCCTTACAACGCCATAGCCCATAGAAACCATCAATATGATCAACCGCGAAACTGTACGTTTCACACTGCCAAAGGTGACTGCCCATATAGTGGTCCCAGTTGGTCGCACTCCACTCTCATTGAATTCGGCATAGTCGAAATACCACAAGGCCATCTCAAACATTCCCAGTGTTATCACTATGGTTATACAATTCTGCAACGGAAGAACCTCCCTCCAAAATCTTGCATATTGAGAGAACCAAAAAATCCCGAGTATGACAAATGCAAGAGACATGAACCCGTAAAAGTTCATAAGAGGTGCCATTCTACCTGGTAGGTAACCAGTAGGATTTTTCCATATAGTCTTCCCCTCTACAACCACGTCCTTAAGACCTGGATCACAATGAATGAAGTACAAATTATACATCCCAGTTCTAGTAATCTGTATCGATCTTGGTTGCAGCGTTGCAGTTAGCTCATCAACACGGAAGGAGACACCAAACACTTGGGGCCATCCAGGATTATTGGTAGACTGGCGGTGAATGATTTCTCCTTGCGTGCAGACGCCCAGCTTCGCAAGATCTCCTGTGCAGCATACAGCTCGTTGGCCTCCATATGCTGATCCCCCAATCGTCTCCCGATCATCCACCTCGAAAGCAACGGCGTGAATTGACCCCGTGCTGAAATTCGCAAACTCTCTAGACCTTCTGAATGTAATCTTTTCCAAACTGTTTTCAGACAAAATCAGGGTCAGAAACTGCGGTTTCGGCAAGGAATTCCTTTAGAAACTATCAGCAGAATAATACGAGTAAGGAGGTAATTGCTGGATAGGTGTAGTCCTAGATTGGTGCCACTTTCTTAGCTCATCAGACTAGTTGAAAACAAACTTGAACAATTTAACGCGCCTTACATCTCTACATATATTATTAAGTGATTATCAAGTGTTGCCCCTTCTTAATACTTGATACTTCAACAGATTCTAGTTCTACAGTACTAATTTCGATGATCTCTTCCTCATCAGTAACATCTACTGATACTAGTACAAACTTGCATTTAACCCCCCAATCCAAAGAAAAACTTGCATTTCAACCATAACCGTCAGTAGCAGCATGCAGTTTCAGTTTCAAGTTCAAAACCTGACTATTGCTAAACCGAACATTCTGACCTAGATCTTCACAAGCCACAGTATGCTAAACGATAGTTTGCGATCCTGTACAGAAAATCACGGAAACATGAAAATTGAAGGATTACAGTCAGTTGTTACCGAATGAAAGAATCGCCATTTGCTGTGATGGAAGAGCCGTTGTTGTTGAGGTGAGAAGAGTAAATTCCCTCACTGCCTCCGTGTACTACAAACGCATTGCCCTTGCTTGTGAATTTAATGCCGGCGTAGTCGTGTACAGAAGCTTCAATGGAAGTAAGAATGGCAAGCAGAAGGGCGATACCGACGATTGAGCGCAACACCGACATTTTCGAGAGAGCGTGTGTGTGTGGGTGTGCGTGTGAATGGAGCCGAGGGAGATCTCGAGCTGAATAGATTTGCAGAACGGTGGTGTGGTTAAAGTGTCTAACTGTGGTTGAGTTCTGTCATTGACTCGTGAAATTGGGGAAAAGTCTCATCCCCTGCGACGCGGGTAGAAAATGTTCTTTACACTTTCTTTTCTTTTTTTTCTCCCCCCCCCCTCTCTCTCTCTCTCTCTCTCTCTCTCTCTCTCTCTCTCTCTCTCTCTCTCTCTCTGTCACACACACACACACTCTTCTATGGTTGTTTTCAGCCTTAAACGTTAAAGTCTGTTGCCGAAAATGTACTTCCGAATGCAATAAGCGAATGCATGATTGAATCTTTAAGATCGACTAGAAAATAGACTTAGTTTTAATTGACGCTAAAGTTGACCCGACAATCTCTCTTATCGTTCCAATTATAAAAAAATAGATTTGCCGCTATGTAAAAGTGAGCATTTCCTTTCGATAACCAACATACGACGTTTTGTTGATAAAAGTGTTTTAACTGTATCGAGTACTATTGTTATAATAAGAGGATGTTCCCAATCGATTCATTTTGATAAGAGTATTCTTATTACTTTGATTGCATAATTCTTAAATACAACATATTGCTTTTGAAACTATATATATACACACACACACACTGCTATAATAAAAGTCGTGTATGCTTTCGCCTCACCTATTCCTATGCCTTATTTGGAACAATAACGTGAGTCATTTTCATTACCCTATTAGTATAAATATTTTTTTAGGTCGTTGAAGTATGAATGATTGAATTATCATCTAATTTGCTGCAAAAGTCAAAGGAGGGTATACCGGGGAGAGTGGACGTCAGATGCGCAAAAAGGTAGAATGGAAGTAGCAGCACAGAATCATGCTTCCAGAGGAAGGGGAACCGATCGGGCAGATGATGAATGAAATCTGCAACCCATGTCGGTGCTTCACATGCTGTCGGCTCCTTGTAACCTCGTTGAGTACCAAAACAGCTTGCAGAGTCAGTGAATCACGTATTCATGTGCTGCGCCTCAAATGCCGTCTTTACACACAGCTCTCACCATATTCATTGGCAACAAACATAATGACAAAATTTAAGTGCCTTCTGTTAAAGCAAAGTGGTTAACGATTAGTCTCCCCTCCGCGGACTCTTAAAATTGCCTAGAAAGCGGACTCAGTCTCAGTTAACGCCATAAAAAAAGAGAATGTTGTTGGCAGTGAACCACGCGATCTAGTGGTCAGAAGTCCAAATTTGTCACTACATTGAATAGTTCATCACTTTGTTGTGACAATATTATGCAGCCTTTAGTTGCTAAAGATTTTTTATCGACCAAAACACGCCATACGCTCCAAATATTGCCCTCATCATATGGATTCCTTAGCAGGGCTTTTTGATGGGGGGAGAGTTGAGTCCCCAATAGCTGGCCTGTCCACTAAGTTCCTAGCGCATTCATGGAAGTCAGCCAAAAGAAAGTGACGAGGCGGACGGTGAAGTTCAATTTATTCAGTGACCCGGGCTGAAAGGGAAAAAAATTCAACAAGTTTCAGCCACTTAATACAAAGAAACAAGCCAACACAGAGAAACGAAATTGTTATTTCAAATAAACAGCAAACCCATCTGCATCAATCATGAAGAGATCAAGATCGTCAACGAACAAACGAAGATCTGATGAAATCCACGATTTCCGGTACTTGAGATATAAAGCGTACCAAAAATCTACTACCTATTCCATGATCTTCATGTGCCGGAAAGATGAGGGGTGGGCACCCGTCGCTTTTGAAATATCAAACAGAGATCATAAACGTCCTCTTATCCACCTTGCGAAACAAATATTTTTCACTGTTACAGGAAACTACGTATGTCGAGCGAGAGACAGAAATAGAGATGGTTAAAATGACAACCCAGCCTGGCTATGTTTCCCAGCATCCACCACCCCCCGCGATAATATTTGCGGAATACATGGCATGAGCTCCATGTGGACTGAATGTCATAAAAGATACACATCAATCCATGTCAAGGAACTCCATCCTCTTTCTCATAGAACCCTTCAGATCTGTAGCCTCCCTTTCTGCTTTTTGTGCCTGTTTAATAAACATCAATGTGAAACAACAGAAAAGGCATCTTAAGAACCAAAATGAACATAATTAGAAAGAGAGAGGTCATTGTCACCCTCTCTAGAAGCTTATACCGTTCAAATTATGGCCCAAGTCAACTGACAATAGAGTGCAATCCACACCGACATTAAGCAGACCAAATACAGGATCCGAGGCTAGACTCGAGACCGTGTGGAAAACAAGCCCTAACCAAAGTTTTGAGTGACGATATACAATAGAAACTAAGCCCGTGTTGCAAACAAATAGACTAGTATTATAAAGCCTAATATTGGAATATAAACTAAATCATCACTGCTTGGCCAAAAGCTGGAATCACAACTTCGTCAAAAGCTGGTACCAAGATTTCCTAGAAGGGAAAAGGCTCTGTAATCCTCAGCTCAGCAATCACCTATTTCCCCCCAAAAGGCCTACCCTTGCAATCTTCGCAACTAATACATAAAAATCAAGTTTGATCCCTTCATGGACAGAAGAGCTGTTTCCAGACAAGTTCACACCAGACTAAATGCGATCTTTCAAAAAGATTGCAACTCTTACTTGTGTTCTTTAGAGTTGCAAATTGCTGGCAGTCCAGCCAAGGTCAAGCACATACGATTAATTAGATAAAGAGGACCAAACATTCATGCCATGTAGGAAAATTATTTAACCTTTTTGGCAGTGCATCTATGAAAACAAAAAGATAACTATAACCATGTGGTCCACATGCCCCAGTGCTGTTAAGGTGACTACAGTTGACGCCCCAATAAATGATATTATTCAAATAATCAACTTAGTTCATCGTCGTCATTGTTGTCAAAGCCTTAGTTGCAGGAAACTCCTCATATGGTGACGCTTCTCTCTCGGAAACTCGCTTTTGCAATCCCAAGTTAGGAGCTCCATGGGATCTCGTCCCAAGCTCATATGGGAACTCGGTCCCGTCAGCTGGATAGAGATGCATGGAACAAGTGAGAGATTACCTGAAAATCAAGCCCTTTTCGACTCAATTCCTTGTTTCTCTCTTCCTTCAACTCCATAAAGCCTCCTTGTTTGTTGTTGCTGACTACCCTCCTCAAGAGAGGAGAGCTTGTCAATCACTGCTCTCTCTCTCTCTCTCTCTCTCGTGTAAACTATATTCAGCAAATGGTAATACTCTTTTACGCATTTATTTATTCAAGCCGCTCCCAACCTTAGATTCTTTCAAGTGCTTACGCTCCCCCGCCCCCGCCCTTTCCCCTGCTCCCGCTTTGTGCAACTAAGGTCAAAGCCCTCATCCAAACCAGGTGGGGGTAGGATACATGAATCAGTCTCCTATCTAGTACACATTCTCAAATGAATTTATGGCAATCCAAAGGTCTCTCACAGATGCATCTAAAGGTCATCTAGAGGCTTGAAAATAGCTGAGGTAAAAAAACATCTTGTAATCAAGAACTACTCCATCACTTTAAGCAGAAAAATAGAACAATCTAATTATAAGGTAAAAAAACATCTTGTACTCAAGAACTAAACCATCACTTTAAGCAGAAAATAGAACAATCTAATTATAACTTGATATTGTTCAGCCAAACTTAGGAAGTTATTCATCAATTTAATTAGAATCTCCCAAGATTCTTAAATGATGCATCTATGCAAAGATATGAAACAAGAAGAAGAAAACCAGATATGAAGCACAGATCTCCCAACGTTAAGTTGTATTCCCTTGCATCGTACAACGATTATAAAGGTTAGTGCATACTGCACAGATAGGTGGTGCACCAAAGGAGTGTGCATATCTGATTTGGTTCGTGCTTTACGGCATTTCCAAAGCAACAAGTACCAGTTCCAACTGTTTCCATTTAATCCCCAATAGTGCAGCTCAGGAATTAATGCTTACAGTATATGGAATCTTTCAGTATAATGACAAATGAATGCCTATATTTATCTTTTCTTTTTCTACTTGTCTAGAAAATCCCATCCAATCAAAATCTTCACGACTACAACCTTATTGACGGTCTTTTTAATACAATATAACTGTGGCCTTTGCCTCTTTGGTCTCAAATTTAGAAATGACATTTTCCAATCAAAAAGAATATTGCAAGAATTTGCCTGTGGCCGAAGCGTTGCCTACAAGCTCATGACTTGATCTTTATTTTCCAAATCAAATGTTGGGATCATGAACAACAATTTCTTCCCTTCTAAGCTGTTGCAACTTCTATTAACATGTTAAAAGGCATCACAAGGAGATTGAGTAAGAACTGAATTGGCATTCCATGACTCGGTTCCTTAAAGGATCCCGAAATAACTCACTTTAATGAGATAACAACCTTGCTCTTATTTTTTTCAACATTGCAATCATAGTCGTCGGTTCTTTGAGCTAGTAAATCACCTTAATAGCTTTTCAAAGAGTGTTTTAATGTGCATCTGAACAAGCACTCCTTTACATCTCTATTACTTCCAAGACAAAGACTTTATCAGGCCAAAGAATTCACTAAAAACCATATATAAGTAAGAACAAAATACTAAAACAAGTTGATTCACATTCCCTTACCATTTCTATTTACTTCTGGCACAATTCACTTTTAGCCAAATTTAAGTATCCGACGAATTAAATGTAACCAAAATCAGTACCGTGCTAATTAAAATCACACTTCACCTAAGAACAGGTTTCTACCAAAAATAACTGCCAAAAGATAACTGGTTACACATATTCTAACCAGTAAAAGTCTTGGACTGTAGAACATACAACGAACAGAAAGCATTTCAAGAACATAAATGATGAGCCCTAAATGAGAGACTGACATTGAATCGTGGTTACCATGATACCTCAATAATCTAAGCAATCACAAAATTAAAATGGTAAAACGTACCCTTTTAATCTCTGCTGGCGAAACACAAGTCATATGTGGAGGAAGTTCCTCCTTCTCCAAGTCCTAACCAACCAGATGCAAAATATACTCAAAAATAGTTAGGGACAGTTAACAGAGCAATTCTTTTCAGAAATACAGGCAATCAGTCCATACCAGCTCGCCAATTAAAACAACATTCTCCCCACGTATTACATATAGACCTAATGGGATGTCACAATAAAGATCACCGACGATAACTCGCTCACATGCGCCTTGGAGAACTGCATTGGCTGTAAAGAAGATATCAATCTGGTGTCAATTATTCTACTTTGCAAAACTTAGACAAATATTGAAGGATAAGATTGGTACCAAATTGGTCAAAAGAACGAAGTATCCCCAACAGCTTTCGACCATCTCGCAGCAATACAAGAAGTTTCTCTGAAAATGAAGAATGTTTTAATTACCAAGTATGGATAAAACCCCTAATAACGGGCCAAAAAATGTGGCTTCTCCTAATGATGGAGGCAATTTATATGATGCAGGAAGAAAAGCGGATCCCACTAGACGCAGGATAGCACAACATCACAGACTGTTACTGATCACAGCACTCCTCCAGATAGGCCAAGTATGAAGTTTGACACTTGCATGTGCAACAAATTAACTAACCATTGTCACGAGAGATGCAGAAGCAAAGATGTTGACAGGGCCCCTAATATCGCCTTAACATGTAAGAAAACTGTGCGTTTGTCTATATTAAGCGCACACTCACTTCGAATATTGTTTGGAGAAGGCTATATTTCTGGGCGGCCTCTTCGAAACAAAACCTATATCAGCTCGTGATTTGTGAGGAAGGTTATAACACGAGGAGGGTCAGCGGGGGTTGGGTCGAAACCCCAAGTATTTTTATTAGAGCCCAACCCAATCCAAGTACACTTTTGCCAGGCTCAACTTAACCCTGTAAAATTAATGGGTAGGGTCAGGTCAAAACTGGTATAATCCTCACTTTTCCGGGTTTTGTAATATACTTTCCCTAAAAAAAAATTCAAGAAAAAAGATCATTACATTTCCTATCTCTTAAACAACGAACCGAAGCCAATTTGAATAGAACCCCGAGCAATCCCATCCATTTTCCAAATGTTTGTGCTGGTTTACCGGCTAAAAGCTCAAGCCGATAGGCCTTGGGTTCAGGGTCCGAGTTATTGTGGGAGTTAATTTCTCTTAATTCTGCTGGAAAAAGTAAAGGGAATAACAAGGCCCTGGTGCTAGAATCCTCGTCTTAGATAGAGCCAAGGACACTGTAGATGTAAGTTAGATAACAAGAGCCAAGTCTCACCAAGAAGGCAAGCACAACATGATCTAAAAGCTCAAGCTGATGGGTCTTGGGTTTATCCATGTATATATATCAATTTTAATTTCTGACGTGGGACTAACAAGTCAAACGTGCACCTTACCAGGAGATTCAATCACTTTTTAAGTCTAATGTCTTATAATTATACAAGTACTTGAAATGAACAGGGTCAACACTCCAAACATCATTCACATGATTGCCAAAATCCATATATAAGTATGGATGCTACACTAAGATTCAATGTCAAAACAAAGAATAGTACCATTCAAACTAAAGGGACAACCAATCCATTAGTTTCAGTAATCCCCATTTTCAGATTGAACAATGACACAGCTCCCACCCTCTGTCCCCTAAAGCCCCAGATTTCATATTTTGTAATCGCAGTAACGAAGGGCAAGAACTATAGCAATACCCTCTCAGAGTAAATCACTTTCATATTTGTATTTACAACCAGGAAACACAAAGAACATAACCTCTCATGCACAAAGCAGTCACAGCGGGGGCAATAAGCCAACAGTAAAGATAGTGCTCCCTCCATCCATAATGTGTTCCCCATTCTACTTTTAGCAAATTTCTACGGTACGATTCAAACATGTAAACATTGAATTAAAATTAAAATAGAACTTACAAATCAAATGAGTAACTCATGACAAGTCAAAATAGGGCAAGAACGAAAAGTAAAACGCAATGCTTGCATGTTCAAAATTATATTCTAGTAATCCACAAAAAGTCTGGCATCTGCATCAGTAATTACACCACAAAGGCAAAAGAGAAATTACACATACAAAATGTGTGTGCGAGAGTCAGAGAGGGAGAGAGAGGGATTACTGTCAAGATAGCTTGCAAGAGAAGTAGAGAGATATACATCCTCCGGCCCGGCCCAAGACATTGAAAGAAGCCCCTCTCAAACTTTTTCGGTCTCCGAAAAAAAACTCACCGAAAAAATTCCTCCCGCAACGCAATAATTCGCATTGGCAACACCCAAACACTGCCTTACCTACCTACCTACCTACCTACCTACCCAGCCCAAGAAAACCCTAGAATTCAACGGGAACTTACAAAAACTTGTTACCAAACACTAGCAATAATTGGGCCAAAAACTAAGCCCTAATTATGAAATCAAAGTTGGACCATGGGTTAGACGCAGTGGAGATCTCTAAGCGTATAAACCCTAAGTTCGGCCTATCCCCAAATCTGGGGCGCAGGCAAATATAAAGTCATATGACACACCACCCCCCCGTTGAGTTCCCAATTTCTCTTATTTTATCCCCTTTTGCAGTTAAGGCTGCCTTGTTTAATGTTTATCAGTTTTGGCCCTTCAAGATCTCACTTATTAAACTTTGAACAAATTTTGGCTACTACCTCGGTTGTAAGAATCTTCCTTCAACCCCGCATTTAGTGACAATTAATAGTCACTAAATGTTTCTAGTGGCTTTTCTGTTAACACTTTCAGCGACTACTCTTAACAGTACTTTTTTAACGTGACTAAATAAAAGTCACTAGAAAAATTTGACAACCATTAATTGTCACTTCATGGAAGGTAGGAGAAAGATTCCTTCAACCCGGGTAGCAGCCAAATTTTTTCCTTAAACTTTTCGCCTCTATTCGGGACATCATTTCGTTGCTTTTGAATTAGTTTGACTTGTCAAAACATTACTTAATATTGCAATATGAAGTAATATTCACTGAAATTTGTAAAAACTTGAAGTAGAGAAAATTTATGGCATAGAGAGAACACGATGTTGAGGGTGGCTGGTAACCTGACCTTTTTTGTTGATAACAACTCATTTTCTCGATATGAAGAGGTGATAGGACTGGTATGGTATGGTATAACGAATTTAAGATTGAGTGCCTGTGAGTCGGGGCCGTGGTTTTCCCAATTCAACTCCCATGAGATACAATGACTTTTTTTTCTTTTTTGTTTGACAATTGAAACAAATACATGGTGGTATCCTGACTTTACTTAACTAGGAAGTCACGAAGATGAGTTGACTAAGAATTTTGAATTGTTGGGTTCGAGTTTTGTAACTTATATGTTAACTACACCGCGTCTTATTTATCACGTTTTAGTATAAATGTGCAAATCTAATGCCCCCTCCATAAATATATGTGCTCTACTTTGATTATTAAGTCGAGTTGGTTATGAGGAAGAAGGGGCCCAATCCACATAAAAGTTCTATTATTGCACTTCTTTTCCTTTCGGTCATATAATATTATTGCACTTCGATTTTATCTAAATGAATATTTTGCCTTTTAATTTGTCTTGTTACAAAAGTGCTCTCAACAAATCTACAAGGGATAATATCATTTTACTTCCCTGAACTATCCCCATTTTGTTATTTTGGTCCATGCATTTTAAAATTCGTTAAATCAGTCCCGTACCGTCATCAATTTAGTCTCTCCCGTTAGCATTTCTGTTAAATAATGAAAAAATATGGGATAATACCATTTTAGTCCCTGAACTATCCCCGATTTTTTATTTTGGTCCCTGTACTTTAAAGTTCGTTAAATCAGTCCATTTACTTTGCATCGTCATTAATTTAGTCCCTCCGTTAGCATTTCTGTTAAAACTCGGGGGTATTTTAGTCAAATAATGAAAAAATATTTCATATATCTTCCCTTTCTACCGTCCCCCAACCCACACCACACCCCCCCCCCCCCCGACCGCCTTTCCACCATTGCTACCACCACCATAAATCAACCATCACCACCAGCTGTTCGATCACCACCATTCTCAGCCACAAGAAGACATGTTCATCATACCTGTCATTAACCCCCCACTCTCCCCCATTCTTCTTCCCCCACATCTGCTGCGACCACCGTAAATCAACCATCACCGCTTCTGCCTTTTCTTTAGCAATTGGTGGAATGCATAAGCCCTCCATAGAGATGGGTGACCTTTCTGGGTTTCCTTTGCAGATTCTTGTCATTTTTCGTTACAGATCTGAGAATGGAAGGAATTGGGTGGGCTTCATAGTTTCCTTTGCTGTAATTGAGGTGTTGGTGTTGAGAGGGAGGAGGAAGGGTATGTTAAATCAGGTAAGAGATGTTCCATGTGGTGAGTCATATGTAATTGTAGTGGAAGATGATTGATGGGTTTAGTTTTAAAGGGATGAAATTTGGAGTTCATGATTTTGGTGGTGGCTGCTAGGATGGAGAAGAGAGGGAGGAAAGGAAGACGGGGAAGGGAGAAGAGAGAGAAATGTAAGGGGGAGAGGTTGAGGACTATAAGGTTAGGGCTTGACAGAAATATCCCTAAATTTATAACAGAAATGCTAACGGAGGGACTAAATTAATGACGATGCAAAGTACATGAACTGATTTAACGAACTTTAAAGTACAGGGACTAAAATAAAAAAGTGGGGATAGTTCAGGGACTAAAATGGTATTATCCCATATTTTTTCATTATTTAACAGAAATGCTAACGGGAGGGACTAAATTGATGACGGCACAAAGTACAGGGACTGATTTAACGAATTTTAAAATGCAGGGACCAAAATAACAAAACGGGGATAGTTCAGGGGAGTAAAATGATATTATCCCAACCTACAATACACCAGCACTATCGTACTTAAATAATCAAAATAAAGGAGCAAAAGAAAAGCTTGGTGCGAGGATAATAATGCATATAATGAGTACTACTTGCACATGAGCAAGAAATGGACTTAGTGTGCCTCCAAAACCCTCCCAACTGCAAGCTACAGATTGATCCAGGGGAACCTTTGTTCTTTCCCTAACTTATGCAGGTCATATGTGCCTCACCGACCAGCACACACAATGTGTGATTGTGAGTCATACGAATACATATGCGTGCCAAGGTGACACACGGTAGCCCTTGATATTGCCTAGTATCGCAGGCGCCTGGGTGCCCGACCAGCACACAAAATGTTGATTGTGAAGTCGATGTACTGTTGTTTGTGAGTTGTGGAGATTGATTAGTGGACGATTCTTATGACGAGTGTCTCACACAGTTTCTTGTCCTAGTATCACATGCGCCCGGGCACCCAACCAGCACACACAATGTTGATTGTGAAGTCGATGTACCGTTGCTTGTGAATTGTGGAGATTGATTGGAGGACACTTTTTATGACGAGTGTCCCATACAGTTTCTTGTGCCATCAAGGGCCACCACCCAGTGTCACCTTGGCATGCATAGTCACATGACTCGCATGGCTTCAAGTTGCCATATTATTTAATCCCTAAGCAGCTATTCCAAAAAGAAATGAGTTAATGTATGGATTTGTTTAGAATGTGCAGAAAGTTTCCCATAAGCTAGAGGAAAAGGCTAAGTGGACAACTAATACAAAGTATTTGGACAGTTGATACAAGATAGCATGAGTTTGGATAGAATCGATAATAGAATATTGATGGAAACTATTAAAATGTACTAAAAGCTGTACAAAAAGAAGCTGAATATTGAACATTCATGTACTGAAAGAAGAATGGAAGAAACATCAAGTGTGGAACCTAAACAAGATGCCAGAAGAAACTGTACAAAATGCTGTACAGTACAAGCTTTGGCTGGCATTCTTCTTTCTACTTAGAAAAGGGAGTGATGCTTTTCATAATACCACCAAGCCATAAAGATAAAAGTATCCAAACTCCATTGTCCAAAAGAAAGATGAAAGTGAATTATTGCTGTTAAAGCCACAACGAAAAGAGAAAATGGCAGCAAAGCAAAGAAAGAAATGGAAAGGTTAAGATTGACCATAAATTGTTCTACGCCGTACTTTTCTGCTTTAAAAATGCCATAAAACTGCAAATGTTATGGTTATCGAGAAATCTGGAAACGAATTTAGGGTGGCTAAAGATGTTATGGGCTACTAATAACAATGGCAAATTGCAAACTCCTATTTTTCTCATTTTCACCATCTACATGGTGCTGAAGTTTGCAAATGAGATCAGAGTCAACCAGGAAAAGGATAATAGCACTCTGGACATGTTACATTGATTTAATCAAGGAAACTCAGTAGCTCCATCTTAAGCTCTAATCAAGCAAACAAAGTTGAAACGTTTCATGTCTCAAACAAGCTCAATGAGTCTACAATAACATATCAGGAGAAAACCGTAAACCAGGACGGAAATTGTAAAGAATATCTACCCTCTTCAATAGAGAGTAAAAACGACGTTACATAGCATGTGTTATACCAATTAGAGATACAACCATGAAAAAAGGGAGGAGCGAGCTGTTCACAAGAGAGAGAAGCTGGTATATGGTCACTTCATGGGTCATCTGAGATGGATTTATTGATACCTTTGCTTCAGAATTTTCAACTTTGGTCTTGATCCCAACTACAAGTTCCCAAACCTCTCGCTTATTTCAATGGAAGCTCCAAAACAGGGTGTTCTTATCGGTCAATGTACATGGCAATATCTATATCTCTAAGACAATATCTGCAATAAGATATAAGACATGTAAATACTTGAGGTCCCCAGATTGTTATAGAAAGTTGCATCTACGCATGATCTCTGTTATATGTAGCAGCAATGACAGGCTAAGCATAATAAACTTACATTCAGAATCAGTCTTGACCCATTTACATCCGTTATTTGCTTTCTCACCCCTTTCTTCTTCTTTTCCTTTCTGTGTCTGTGGCTTTTGTCTGTCCTCTATGTATCTTCTGGTGGAAGATGCTCGAGAAGAATTCTGCGGGTGTATTTTCTTGGAAAGCATTGCCCTCAAAAGCTGTAGCCAATCACCAAGTTGGAAATCAATCATTACTGAAACTGACATAAAATGAGGTGAAAGCACATAGATGATTATGGCTCATGTACTACGGTATTATCATAAAATAATTTGGGTCATTAAGATTGAAGTCTAAAGCCATGTAAGCAAAACTTTCATACAAAAGATCCTAGTTTTTAGGCAAATTATTGCGACAATAGCATGAAAATACATGTAGTTTAGCTTCTTCTTTGCCTGTATTTTGCCCTCAGGTGCTATTTGTGATAGGCAAGAATGGCAAGAATAGGGATGCACTTAATTAGATTGGTCAGTCTAAAAAATAAAACCAAATCTCCAAAGAAAAAAAGATCTTGTTTCCTGGGCAAAGAATGGTCGTGTAGTTTACCTTCTCCATTCTTGATTCTTGAAGTGTGTCCCTCAAACTGGGAGCTGGTGCAAAACCACTACTGCAGACAAACATTTTTTTGAGGAGAAAAGACACCGACTTCTTTCCAATTGACTTTCTATTGTTTTCCATGCATACATCTTTGCATCTACCAAGAATCGCTCTGATTGTCCGGTCAATCTCGTCTTCGTCCTTATAATCTGAATCACTGCATAATGTGTTGGAAAGTCTCCGATCTACCTCCAAGCTTGATGGGCAGTTAAGGAATTTATCCAATGGGAGATCAGCAATATCTCCTTCCACTTTGGGAGCTGCTGCAGGTTTCCGTGATAAGAGCTTTGTCAACTCCTTTTGTAGCTTCCCAACTTCTTCAGGTGTGAAGTCTGCTAGGTCTGGAGAGCACGGTTGTTCCTCGTCAAGATTTTGGCTCTCTGGATTTTCTTTAAAATCATTGTTACCAAAAGTTCCTATCGTGAGCAATCCATGCGGCCAGTCGCTGAATTCCTCTTTTCGAGGTTCTTGCTTGGTTTGATCTACATAATGGAAAATAAAAAGACCAATGAGGGGGGCATGCTTTTGCACCTCAAGCTCACCAATATGATCATAACCAAGAAAATATTCCCCAAAAATGCAGCCAAGAAAGAATCATGAAATTAACTTATCTCTACTAGCAAAGATTCTAGAGTTTTCGTAGACGAGTCTTTGCATATACTTTGCCCTTCTCAAGTGCAGATATTTTCCAGATGTTCTTGGAAGCATCAATGAACATTTCGTGGCTTAGATTTCACAAACATGTTGGTAACAGAAAACGATGGCCTAAGTGGCTATTGGTTGCTTTGACTTTCAAAATTAATTTATCAAAACGAGATAAAATTGTCACCTGAACCTTCTTGTCCCGGGGACATATTCAAGACACTAACCCCCATCCTTTTAGTGTTTAGAAAAAGGAAAAATTAGTGAACAACTTCCTACTTTGAAGGAAAGCGCATCCCATGCAAAACCGATACCTCCGCATCAAGCAATGTAGTAGTGTTTTAAGTTTTTCTTCCAGCTTTTTCTCTCATTTCTTTATCATTCCAGATAGAAGGATGCAACACATAGCTAGCTTGTTATCACTAAGACGAGAAAGGCAAAAGAACTTTGAGTTTTCTGAATGGGGAAATCTATTTGACGTACTAGAACTGAATATCAGTACCAAAGGAACCACAATATATAGAACAAGTACATGAAAATGGTATGCTTACGAGTAGCAGAAACTGCAGTTGATTTTTTACACCCTTGGCTTGGTCCCCCGTTGAACTTATTCTGCACCCAGTTGAAGAACTGCAACCAAACAAATCAAAGTTCCAGTAGTAACATGAGTAAAGAAGACTACACAGCAAAATAGCATAACTTTTTTCTGTTTGGCAACTGAAATCAGCACATCTTTCTTTCCCTTTTACCTTCATTTGCAGATGTGCGGAAGTGGAGACCCTTACAATGTGTCGAAAGATGATGGTGATGGCCAAGGCTTGGTATACCCAGTACTGTTGTAGAGGGGTTTGTTGGAAAGGTGATCAGGGTGGCACAGAAGAAGCAGATCCTAGAAGCCAATGAAAGTTTGAGCTTTAGAAGCACAATAATAAATAAACCAAGGGGCTTGCGAGGAAGGCTGTGGCCAAGAGCCCAAGACCTCCTATTGGCTCAAATACCTATACATAAACCCCATTTGACAATTTTCCCTCCCGAGTAATACACTAACTTAGCATAAATTCTTAGCATAAAGACATTCTCTCTAAGGTTTGATGAGGCTCGTTCAGTGTTGGTACATTTAGTTACCTTGCAATAGGTGGCCAGAAGTCTTCTGTAAATCTTGTACATATCAAGTAGGAGTACACTACAGAACTTCTCAATCTTACAATAATAGTGATTTTAGCATGAGTGGTAAGTGAAGCCATAGTGTGTCTCTTTTATCACCGTTGGATAACAAAATTCTCGAGATTCACTCTAAGCTTTTAGTCTAGCCTCATGATTATAGTAATTGATGATCTTACGAATTAAAGTGGCGCCACGGAGTCTTCTTCATTCAACACTTGCCTTGGTAAGAACGGGAGAGCTTTGACGCACAAGATTTTTTTTTTCTTTTATGTAATAATTTCTCCATCTTATATGTTATCCTCTAGAAAAATGACGCCAACTATTTGTACATTCCCCACCCAAAGATACATTATTAGGAAAATCAAAGAAGTAATTGAGTCGAGTGGTTGCCATTAATAACTTGAACTTTGTACCATTTTCAAAGCTCTAACTTACGACGATAGATGAATCTTTGGGTTGATTCTTACACTAAGTCTCATTTGTATATTTCTCTTCATTGTTTGTATCCGCTGGCATCGCACCTCAAATTTTTCTCTAATGAACTTGTTTAGTATTATTAGATAGCAAATTAATATCAATCACGCTACTACAAATCTTGCTCAGAACAAAAAAGGGTGCTCGTATGGCTAAATGAATAGCTCAAAATCCATTGCCGTGGAAGTTTGGTGAACGAAAACTATAGTAAAGCATTATGAAAACATTAAATAAATTCTTACAAAGGAACTTGGGATATAGATCCATGGTTGTCGAAGAACACTTGGACAACACTATCTTCATCGATTTGAACTTTGATTATAAAATCCTTATTTTCATATCTACATCCAACCCAACAGCTTATAATCACAAACATGCGTACATCTTAGTTAAGTGAACCCCATCAAAAAATTATTTTAGTTTATTTTATTTTGGAAACGAACCCCAGTATTAATTCTGATTAGCCAGAATTTTGGCCATTTCCGTTTGGAGCTGCTTGATAAAGAAACCAAGGACATCCACTTATACCTTAGTGACATATACCTCAATATTATAAAAATAATGAAAAGTGGAAGATGAATCCTTTCTATTCAAATTCAGGAAATTAACCTTCAGAATTACCATACACCGCCTCGGGAGGGGAATGAATAAGAGAATATCTATGAAAACTGAAGTTCAAGAGGTTGAAAGACTCCAAGTATATTACTACTTGCTAAAGTCCTTCTCAAGAATGCGGCATACCACAAACTATGTTAATATCCTGAGTTGAAGGCTAATTTGTTGGGAATTTGGTGGAGTCTGTACTCTGTACTGCATAAGGCACATGTGTATGTAGTAGGGCAAAATTACTCCCCTGAGCTAATACAATTACCTCTCTTTACGTGGAAAAATTACAAAAGTCGAAGACGAATTGTGAAGGCCAAAGAGACACGTAGAAATGAAATGATTAAAAAAGCATATATATAGAATGAATATTCCTTATTTTTGAAAGACGATTTTACAGATTAAACCAAAAGATAAATAAATAAATATCAAATTGGAGAGACATGAAAGACAGCACGTGATACTTTCAGGACAAGAAAGAAACTTCTAGTTCCTAGAAGAATGGCCTCAACTTTGTCCCCTATCCCTGCACAGTCTTACGTTAATGTAATAATGGGATCTAAATTGCTTGGAAACATGGAACTCTTTAGCCCCCAAAGGACGAATAACACCATGAATAACTTTTTGTGTTTGAGGGTGCTGTTCCTACCAATAAACTTTGCGACTCAATTAGCATACATCCCAAAGAGCATTCCAGACTTTGTTAATGACACTAAATCAAGCTAATCTTTGCACCACTCTATTAAGAAACTATGATTCTCAGTAGGCCTAGCCTTAAGAATTCACCAAGAAAAAGAAATTCATTTTGCTTTGCATCTTTATAATAGCCAAAACAAAAAATCACTCGATATCAAAGTCAACAAGTACCAAAATTGGCACTAGAAAAACGTTCAAAGGCCAACTAAGTCGACGAAATGAAAAAACAGTCTCTACAAATAAAAAGTTATGAATCAATCAATTTGTCTGGAAAGACATCAAATGGACCGTTATTCTTCTGATCGTCATTCGTTTGACGCTCGCTAAGCATCTCAAAATCGATTATCAAACGTGTAATAACACCATCACTCGTATGAGAAACTGAGATATCACACAATTTTAACAATGCAACTTTGATATCCATGTTGCATTACGGGCATGTGCACTTTCAGTGTTAGAAGACAAAAAATGATAAATAACAAAAGACTCAGGACCCTACCATTCCCTAAACACCAATGGAGAGGTTATGGCAGTTTAATACGTGTCACGACAGAACAACTCCATCATGATATGTCGGACCAACACGTGTATCCTTGTCTCGAATTGACTTTTCTTCTCTAACCTATTATATTGCTACAACTTTTCATCTTGGTCGACTCTATTCCCACACCAAAGATAATCACTGGGAGACATCTCTTTGGTTTCTGTACTCCTACCATTCTCCTCATACAGCTGCAAGATTCAACAATTATCCCAGTTGAATTTATCAGACAACAATACACGAAAGCTATATGAAAATTAGTCTCCATTTCATTGTGGGGTTGTTGGTTCCAAAGAGATTTTGAATCGAAGCTTTGATCAAGAATTAAGAGGCCGAAAACGGGCTGTGCATGTAAGCTATAGCAGTCTTTTCAGTACCAGTAAAACATTAAACATTTTACCTTGCCCTGACAGTGGTAAAATTGTTTTCGATTTACTGATGGCTGAGATCCTGTAAGAAATGGTGGAGCGTATGCCTCTGCTATGTACAAGATCCCAAAAAGGTGGCTTAGAGGAAGCAAAATTACAAAGACATGTCCCTAGAAAGAGAGTGACAAAAAAGAGTGCCTCTAATCATCTGAATATCAAGAAAGGGAAGCCCACGTAGCACATATGAATATAATCACTTGATAATGGTCATGGTCCTTGAAAGGGAGAATCAATTTTGGAGCTCATGCCATGAAAAGGGAAAGCCAGGAAGCGTCTGTGAAAATTTCATGCCATCAATTTTACGTCAGTCAGTTCGTCAGCAAGTTGCTTCAGAGTTTCAATGAGCTTCTGAACATTCCTCGAGATGCATGTAAAAAGGGAAGAGAAAATGGGAGACTAGGAATCACATCAACCAAGATATAATTTGTTTAACAAAGAAAGAGAAGTAGCCATGTGAGTGAGTACTACACTACTACTATTAGATATTTTTTATGTTGGGAATCCAACCTGAACTTGTAGTGGTGAATGAAACTTGCCTTTTCTGGAATGTTTTACGCCCTCCTTAGATAAATAAAGAGGACGTGTGATGTAGACTTCTATCCTCCATAAAGTGGTTGCCTCCATGGTTTGACTAGCTCGAAATTCATTGGATCTTCAATGATATCATACTAAACAAAGTGTTTCTATGTGAACTGGACCAAATAGCAAGTAGTTTATCTTGCAAGGTGGCCCCTCAAAATTTGATGAAATTAGTCGGGAGACCAAGAACTTACTATTTTCTAGGGCCATGCAAAGAAAAAGTTCTTTGATACATAAGTCAAAGTTAACACTGGCTGATGCACATGCCTGAACGATATGTATATCCAACGAATGATACAGTATAGAGTCATATGGGTGTTAGACTGGATGCAAACCAAAACCAAGTTGATCGTAAGTATGATGAATTCTCATACTGCCTTGCAAGAAAATAATCACTTTCAGTCTTATGACGAACAGGTTTCGATGCGTATCCTTCAAACTTCTCAAAATTCCAACTTCTGAGTAGCTAGATGTTGAAGGCTCACGACAAAAAGGGAAAAAAAAAACTGTTGAATCAAAATACCAACTTATAGTTTGACTAACCCAAAAAAAAAAAGGAGAAACTCACCTAATATACAAGTCGAAACACTTCAGGTGCAAGTGCAACATTCAGAGAGAACACAAACTTGAAACTTCATGATTTTTGTGCAAAAGCAGGTATGCTAACCCAGTCGGATTGGATTACCAATTTACTTAGAAAGGTAAGCATCTAGGAAGGGGTAAGTTACCTCGATATAAACTACCAGATAATATTAATCACACGATATAGCAACATCAGATGTGATCCATCGTTTGAAACTAAGTTGATCTTTCAGCTAGAAAGAAAGGGTACTCAAGCCACGCAATGAAGCTCATCCAGTAACAAATACAGGTCATATACCAAGAAAAATGATACTACTCATAACCAAGTACAGTGTCATATGTTCTCTAATTTATGTAGATTACAAAGTCATTAAAATGTCTACAAACGATAGTTATGAACAACAGTCTTTCTCAAAATTTTGGAAAACTTGACTTGAAATGTAGAAAATAAAGGAGTCATCCCAATAGTTTCCATTTTCAAGCAAGCCTCCAAGTACACCTTTATACGGCAAAAGAAATGCCAATAAATTTGATCATTAAGTATCTCTCTTCTCTAACTTTCCTCAAACTTTTATCCTAGCCAAACTTTTGGCAAAAATCCACACTGTCATCCAACTCCTGCTGGTTGGTGGACATGCATGAATTAACTGAACTTAAAAAGACAAGAGTGTTGCATACCGAAAGGCTTGCCTTATGATCTCATAAGATCAACTGATCTTGTCAACCACTTTAATGAGACTCATAAACATTGAGCATTCATTGTCCACCATAAAGTCACTTTTTACATTCTACCTCGTCTGTGAAGACTACTACCTCCCACCTATCCAAGTTTAGTGGTGACATCGCATCAATTACCAACAGACAGAAAGTACAGATGAAGTCCTACATTCATGTGAACGGTGTAGAATACAATAATCAACTATCCTGTTCACCATCACTGACTTAAGAACAATTTGAGTAACGATCAGAACTTTGTGGATATAGAAAGAAAATAGCTGGCAGGGCAATTAGTAGTAAAATAGGTACCATACAACTACAAGTATCATATACCATAACTCTACATATTAGCAATATCTTCTCACAGACCCAACCCTTACTTCATATAGCTCTGTGACCCCTAGAACCATGTCAGAAGCTACAGTCGGGCCATCAATTCTGCATAGGGTCCAAGACTCCAACTTAACTAGCAAAATGAGTAAATTCCATATTCTTAGATTGCATCATATGCGTATACTATAGATGCCAATACCTATCTGATCTGCCAAGTTGCTTACAAGATAAAAAGAAGGCAAATATACTAATACAGTCATAATTTGGCATCTCGCGTGAGCATTCAACTTTATATAATTCTAAACTGTTGATAGGACACAGAGCTAAGATAAACTTGTGAAGGTCAAACAGTAACTCTCCCATTCTAGTATAACCAACAAGAGCTAAACAGGAGTATGAAAATAAACATAAAAAGAAAAAGCATGAGAAAAATACAAGATTGACATGAAAGGAAGTCTACCGGACAACATTCACCAACTGGCACAGTGCTGCCAATTCCCTCTGCTGAAGAGTCGTGCAAGTATGAAAGGTGTAGAGTTTGTTCCTTCAAACACTTCACAGCTCATCATGCCTGGTAACAAGTACTCCTGTACAAAAATGATGTGCATTACGGGAAAAATTATGGTAAAATTTAACGGTTCAATTCTAAAAAATTTAGTTGCACTACTGTTTGCCAGGTTAAAAAAACCTTTTTTTTTTCTTACTCTTTCTGTCTGTGTTTACTGTTTTTTTTCTTTTGTTTGGGGGGGGGGGGGGGGTGACTTTATTCCTTATTAGTGTTATCCGAATATCTTCTAATCCTAAATTGAAACTCCAAAGTTCTCTGATATGGTTTCTTGAGGAAAACTCGTCAGAAGTTGTGATTAGCCGACAAAGTCTCGCTAAAATACAAGGGATGTGTAAACCACAGGCAATCACAGATGCAAAATTGCTTTATCTTCAGCTAAGAGAAAAAAAGGGAAGAAAAGACAAGAACCTAGAATGTAAACATGTCTGGTGGGATGGTTAACCAAAAAGAGCTAGAACTCTCGGGTCTCTTCAATCAGATGGAGCACCATAGGGATAGTGTGCGAAAAACAAAATTTTATTGCTACCCCCATGTCATATCATCCTAACCATTTAGAGACACAAGCAAAATCAAAACAGGATTCTAGGACCCAGAACAGCAGATACAACTTGGCTTGGAGGAGATTAGACGTATATATGTTAGCTGCAGATTAGAACTATGTTACCACGATGCTTAGATCAGTAGTCAACCAGAAGTGGTCATCACACTGATAGGAGATACACTTTGTGATCATTCACAGTGCATTGCACAAGCTATCTAGGCCAGTAACATAAATATTGACCACTCAGTTTATAAGGGCACATGAACTAACAACATGCAAGTTGGATCCAGATGTGCACTGCACAAAATTCATATCATGATGCTTTATGTGCCTTTTTCTTACTTCGTAAATGAATTATCCTCCAAAGAACTACATATCCTCATTGATTGTGTCGCTACTAGTTTGTATGTGTCAAGACCCACGACTCCAGATCATCTTAACCACACCTCCTCTTATTAACAACATTCATGAATAAGGGTACTCTTTCTTTTGGTCCTTCCGAGGCCAAACGGGCCTGGGATGCACCATATTCTTCAATAACTACAGAGCAACAATGCCGACTACCATCATCATCCTCATTATTCAACAGATAGTAACACAAGACAAAAAGATGATAGTATTCTTATATTTCTCATAAATGGTGCACATGGAGGAGTCATACTGATGGAAACTTGAGACACATAAAACCACAAAAGGAGTATAATTTTCTGACATAGAAAACATCGAAGACAAATTTTAAGTTTTGCTTCTAGTATAATAAACCTATATGATAATCAACCAAGTTTTTCAACTAGCTTGGCCCCATCTAAAAACTAATTTTAAACAAAAAGCTGAGCATTAAAGTATCATTGCACAAAGGATCAGAAGTTTAACCTGGAAAAGTCTCTTTAAAGAAAAAGGATATCTCCCTTGCAGCAGATTCAAGTGAATCTGAACCGTGAACGCAATTTCTTTCTGAATCCAGCCCACATATGGCTCTGATGCTGGAACGAAAGCAAAAACTAACTTAGAACAAAGAGTCGTGGCGGTAAACTAACAGATTCCGCTTTTTAAGAGTATAAAACGAGATGTAATACACATAAGTTCAGATATCTTGAAATTTTTTGATAGGAAACCTTCAACTGATGGGAGATTAAAGAGAAATTTGAGAAACAAATGCAACTAAAAGTATGAAATGAGAAGGTAAACAACCTTCCAGGTTGGGTAAGCTTAGCCTTGCGGGCATCAGTTGGTCCAATAAGAGCACGCCAATCATAGACAGCGTTCACCTTCTCCAAAACCAATATCACCACTGGACCACTGACAAATGTTAAAGTGTGCGTGAGAGAGAGAGAGAGAGAGAGAGAGAGAATCTTGGAGAACTGAATTTACTACGGCTATCGTAAATGACAAAGCCATCAGTATGCTGTTCCTTTTTCTATTAAATGAGCATGAAGATAGAAAAGAAGCCTGCAATTCGATATCTGCAGACGACGGGGAAGCCTTTCCCAGCTCTAACAAACCCAAACATCTAACTTTGCGAAACATGGGAGAATTTTAAACAACTAATTTAGTAGAGAGGTAAAAGCTCTGATTGCCACGTGTGGAAGAATTTTTCTCTGAGCGTAACATCACCAGTAATGTCAGTATCTAATCTGTCTCCTAACACTTGAAACTGACTGTAAGAACATCAGTAACATTCGTTTCTATGTAATCTTACACTTTTTTAGTTAGAGAAATTAGTTGAGTTCTGCATCGTCTTTCTGGTTCTGGGAATGTGTGATTTTATTTTGTCACTGTTTTGTGAACTACTGGTGCACAACTGTGAATGAGCACTAAAATCAAACTGTTAGTACTATGTCAACTTAGCATGTGCATAAAAATTTAACAAAATATATTATACACTGTGCATTGCTGGTAAGTTAATAACATCACCAGTAATGTCAGTATCTAATCTGTCTCCTAACACTTGAAACTGACTGTAAGAACATCAGTAACATTCGCTTCTATGTAATCTTACACTTTTTTAGTTAGAGAAATTAGTTGAGTTCTGCATCGTCTTTCTGGTTCTGGGAATGTGTGATTTTATTTTGTCACTGTTTTGTGAACTACTGGTGCACAACTGTGAATGAGCACTAAAATCAAACTGTTAGTACTATGTCAACTTAGCATGTGCATAAAAATTTAACAAAATATATTATACACTGTGCATTGGTGGTAAGTTAATACAAACAGTTAAACAGGTGAAGCCGAGGGGAGCCTTGGTGCAACAGTTGCTCAGGCCCGGAGGTCATAGGTTTGACACATAGAAACAATGCGGTGTTTGTTTGTTTGTTTTTTTTTTTTTTTGGGGGGGGGGGAGGCTGTATACAAAAATCCTCCCCAAACCCCGGTGTTGGAGTAGCCTCTGCACTGGGCCGCGCTTTTTTAAATCAAGAAAGTTAAATGATCAAGAAATTAATAAGGTATAAGAATTTAAGAGGTATACGATTAACTTTTACAACTTAAATACTTGCAACAATGTGTTGACAAGCAGCGGTGCACTGTGTTCAGTATTATATCAATGACACCCCAGGAAAAGGAAAACAGCATCTTCTGATTAAGCAGATACCTCGTCATGTATTTGACAAGGCTTGGAAAGAAGCTCTTTGAAGAGTGCTCTGCATAGAAAACTTTCACATTATCCTCATTGAGTTGAACCATCATTTCCCGGGGGATGCTGAAGCCAGACTCGAGAACAATTTTCTTTATAACATCAGTATAGTTGCCAAACAATCCATCTGGCTTTATTATTGCCAACGTTTTCTCCTTTTCTGAACTAGCATTTCCTGAGCATCTGCAAATCCAAGAAGTTAAGATTGCAGACTTGTTAGGATACAGCTTAAAGTGCCGAGAGCTATGAAGCACGGACACGTCATATATCCCAAGGTGTCTTGTCAGACCTTACCAATATAGCAACACCTCTCGGACACGTGTAGAACACCTCTGAAAGGTGTCTGGTTGTATTTTTAGTTTTTAATCTTCAGACACGTCGGATACTTCATAACTATCGTGTCGGACACGTCTGGGGCAAAAAGTATACTTATTTTCAAGGGTCATTCTGGAGTTAAGAAATGTTGGGGGTTCCTAGCAATTCAAAGTTAGGACAACCCTAGTAATAGATCTTCTTCTCAAACGGAAAGGGAGAGAATCTGACAAGAAGACGAGCTTCTTCTTCTTCTTCCTAACTTCTTGGTCTGTTCTTTCATCCCTGCTTTACTTCTCTCTATTCCTGCTGCTTCTTCTATTTTCTTCCTACTATGGGAAGGACTGATTTGCGGATGACGAATTTAGGCAGAGTTAGGTTTTTTGGGGGTGATAGTGGACCCAGAACCGATACATTGGAAGAATCCATTGGGTCAGCCACTATAGCCATTGGGAACCCACAAAGATTTCGTTAAAAAAATTTGTATGGAAATTTCCCGAAAAGTAAAGAGATGGCTAGTTCAAGATGCTGTACAACACTTTTTTCTTTCCTCTGTTACGTTCTTTTCATGCTTCTTCCATGGGTTTTTGTTGCTTCTTCTTTCTATAATGCTTATCTGTTGAGTGCTACATATTCTTAAAATTATATATACACAAAAATGCGTAGACAACATATACATTTACATTGCTAGACACGTATATATATGCACAGTGATATATAACAAGAGTGTCCCGCGTTGTCATAAATTTGGCTTTTTGGAAATTGCTGTGTCCTGTGTCCCCGTGGATGTCCGCGTCCATGCTACTTAGGCATAAGGAAAAGAGTATTGAAGCTTGTCAAGGAAAATTTTGTTACATGTGGTTGCCAGTTGACATGATAATCTAGATTCAAATCTTTGATCATACAAAGCATTTCACATTCACTATCTGCAAATTGGACGGAACCATAAAATTTTATATATTCAAACTGTCGTCCTAGCATCATGATGAATAAAACTGCACAGCAAAACCTTTAGCAGCTGGTACCTAGGAAACAAACGGCCACAATAATAACTAAAAATGTGGCCAAGGGATTGGTCAAGGAAACTGTTACAACTTTGCCTAACCCCCCCCAACCCAAAAAAAAAAAAAAACCACGGACATATGCATAAGACACACAAAACACTGTGTCTGCAATTTCCCACTCTATATCATCAGCAAAAGCAATATAAAGAGTTAGAGCACCTCGCAGATCTTTAATATAGGGTATATAAAAAACCAACTATGGAAATTACGTAGTGTTGGGTCGACAATCAAAGAACAGGCCACATATGTGAGGTAATAAAATCCTTTACACCTTTGACGCAAAATTGAACTGTCTTAAAACCCAGAACTCCAGAAGAGAAACGGCCACTGCCCTGACCGGGTAGTCCTCAACACTCATAAAGAAAATCGAGAAGAGCTAAAGCTGATCCGCGATCCTCTTCTTTGAGCCAGAAGTACTCAAGTATACAAAATAAGGCTCTCCCTCCAAACAGGTCAAATAAGAAAAAAAGTTGCAAACAACCACCTCCTTTTTGCATCCTCCTTCGCACCCTCGCCCCGCTCCAACCCCTCAAGAACTCATTCTACCGAGCCCAGAGAAAAGGCTGATATAGCAAAATGTAAGTGCTACATACTCCTAGAGACATCATAATATGGAGCAAATGACTTGCCGTTTCACCATCCTATTTGCAGGTGAAGAGCTGATGATGACTTGCACAGCTTCCTCAAAGAAACTTCTATAAGCATGAAAGATCAAATCGAATTCTCTTACACGCTCTCTCACAACTTCTTTAACAACTTACGACTTAAAGTTCCCATCAAATAACAGGCAAAATCGTGCCCCTCATAGATGACACGCTATACATAACCTAAGCCATAAGAAAGTTTGAAATTCCTTTAATTCATACTAATGTACTATGTGTATGGAGTTTTTTGTCTAAATAATCATGTAATCATCTGAAACAATTCTATTGTACATTTAATTAATTTTAGCGAACATACAGAAGAATGCGATAAAGAAACTTCGGTCTCTTGCTGTTTGTACACACCCCAAGGAGATACTTGTGCTAATTGCAAGCCTCACACATGGAAACTGAACCTCTTCTCTCCCTTCAGTCCCTCCCTTAAACCCCATCACACATATCGACGTAATAATCCCATCCTCATACAACAACCAAAACAACACCACCAATTACCGAGTAAAACCCTTGCTTGAAACGGCGATGAAACTTTCATAAGTTCCCAAATCCGCCAATCCCGCTCCCACATTTTGACCCTGGGCTTCATAAGCTGAGCTGTCTCAAAACCAGTAATTCAAGTTTACTCAGAGGGAGTCTAGTTCAATCACGAACGATAAGTAAAATCTAACGCACCGGGATGACCAAAGTCGGTGGTAAGCAAGAGAGCCAATACAAAAAAAGCAATTGATATGAAAAAAGAACAGTTTTCACGATACGAGAAACCCTAACTTTGCTCACCTGTGAGGGAGAGAGATAGCCGACGCCAGGAGGAGGAGAATCAAGGAGTTCGCGAGAAAAGGAAGTAAACGAAGCGTCATTTGAAAGCTGAAGCATCAAATCAGATAAATTATTAGGGTCACGATCGATATGTGAACGTACACAGATGATAGTAAGGATTCACAGATGATAAAGCACACGGAATGAACTACATTATTATCGGATTCATGTTAAAGACAAAAAGGAAGGTTAAGGAATTGTAACAATCAAAACTTGAGTACCTGTTATTGCAAGGAAGAAACAGCAGCAACGGAAGAGAAGACAGGTAACAGGAAAGATAAAAGGGCGGGAATGTATTGGTCAGAGTCTCAATTTTTTGGGAGGAGAAGTGCATAAGCTTATGCCCGTTCATACTTTCATTTTAGCTGAAATATTTGAAATTGTATATTTGTATACTTTTCAGATAAATCGTAATAGTAGAATGTCAAAAAGGATATTTTTCATATACTACGGCTCATAAATTAACATATGTGCTAATGACTTTAGCCATGTTTAAATGTGATGCAAAGGAAAGTGGGTTCGTACCTACGTGGACATGTCACAAAGGCTGCAGTCCGAGTCAGCTTCTAAGTATGCAAAGTGTGAGACAGTGAGGGCGGAGTAAGGGCAGAGAGCAAGGCTTCCCAGACAGGCCGTGAGGAGTGGCAATGCTGCGAAGATAAGGCTGAGACGAACAGGGCCGGCAGTCGACAGTCCAAGTCAAGGTCCGAGTCAGGGTCTAATGTTACAGTCCAAAATTATGTCCAATTTGTGTTTCTCTCTCTAGAATCCAAGAACTCCCAAATTCTAGAGTGAGAAAGTGATTTTTGTAAGAATGAACAAAAGTCCCTTTTTGAGTCATAAAGTCCACTATTTATAGAAAACAGTGTGCATGTGTCATAAAGTGTCATGTGTCGTCCCTTGGGAGTGACACGTCACCAGGGGTCCAAAAATACCGGTTATCCGTTAGACTGTCGGTTCCCAAATTCGTGTTGCCTGCCCCACACAGTGTCATTCTACCTGTCTGAAAAGACTGAACACACTATGACATCATGATCAGAGTAAGGCCGTTGCCCCAGCCACCGGTCCAAGCCCTTACTGAATCCCACAAGGTGCGTCAAGAGACGTGTAGATAACCTGACAGCGGTGAGGGTTGCCCATGTAGCCAACTGCCAGGCGGACTAGGCGCGATGCCCTCAAAAGATAGGATCCCGTCCCGGAGTGACGCGGGGGTCATCGTCCTCGGGGCGCCGACGATCACCGGTAACATGAGTGGACATGGTCGCAGCTCAATGCCTAGTGTCACGCAAGTTACCCCAGACGGCGATAGCTTGTGGTAACGAGCATATCCCGCTGTGAAAGGTCCTCGTGCCAGAGCACTACGAGCGAAGCCCCCCCCCCGGAATGAAGACGGCGATAGCTTTGTGGTAACAAGCATATCCCGCTGCGAAGGGTCCTCATGCCGGAGCACTACGATCGTAGCCCCTCGGAATGCTGCACACCCCGGAGAGTGAGTCGAAGCATGTTCCACATCCATGGAGTGAGCACATGGTGTGGCGAATGAGTGTGATGCCCGAAGCCCTCTGACATGATTGTAGCGCATGAGCGCGGTGCCTACAGCACGAGACATGATTGTGGCGCATGGCGCGCGATGCCAAAGGCATGAGACATTGATTGTGGCGCTTGGGCGCGACGACGACCATCGCGAGACAATACCTGGTGCCGGGGGCACATGTTATGAAAGTGGCGCACGGGCGCAACGACGAACGTCGCGGAGACAATACCTGGTGCGGGGGCACGTAGCATGAAAGTGGCGGTGACGAACATCGTGGAGACGATACCTGGTGTCGGGGGCACGTATCATGAAATGGCGCACGGGCACGGCGACGAATGTCTCAGAGACGGCGCGCGTCGGGTGTCCCGGAGACGGGGCGTGAGCCAAGTGTGCATGTTATACCAAAATAATAAGTGTGATGTTTAGTAATGACAAAGTCGGGAATGATGATATGCGGTCGTCGGCGATGGGTCATACGGCTTAGCGCGCGACTTTGGGCGACGGGCATCGCGGGAGCGGTGCGCGGTCGCGGGTGACGGATGACAGACGTCGCGAGGTTGATGTACGAACGTCCGTGAATATCGCGGAGGTGCAAAGACTCGAGAAAACAAGTGCGGGAGGGAGGGGAGGCCATAGGCCAAAAATTGGGGGAAGGCCAAGGCCACCACCCCTTGGGGAGGCCGAGGCCGACCCTAGGGGGTGGCCAAGGCCAATGGCCAACTCCCATGAAGGGAGGCCAAGGCCACTCCCCCTTTCGGTGAACTTCGGGCGCGCCGACGGTAGGTGTTTTGATGGGTAATGACGAATCCAGAAGTTGCGTTACGACGAGCGTGTTGGCGTGAGTCGTACCCACGTGACGAACAAGGTACCAAAGTCACATACGAAGCGAACAAATCGCTAAAAGGACTTTGTGCGAAAAGTGAACAACCGGGGGAGGGGGGGTGGGAAAGGCCAAGGCCAACCCCCCATGGAGGCCGAGGCCGACCCCATGGGCTTAAGGTAGGCCGAGGCCGACCCCATGGGGTTGGCCAAGGCCTTTGCCCCTAGGCCCCGTCACTCCGGTTGCGCCGTCGGTCGATGTTTTTGATGAAAAGGTGTTCGGGTGGTCGCGGCGTGACGATCGTGCTACCGTCAGTGACGTTAACGTGAAATAATTGGTGCCTAAGTCGCGCATGACGCGTGCGAAGCGAAAAAATGCACGTGACTTGGGCGCGTACACTTTGACCGGTTCGATGCATTGAAAAATTGACCATTGAATATGTCGACGTGTTTGCGCGAAGCGGGACCCCTAGTGGGCCCTTGGGTTCGATTAAGATAGGTTGGGAACAAAATGTAATTAAGTAAGAGATCATCTTATTTAAGAACATCTGATAAGTAGCTCTTACAAAATTATTTTGGTAGCATTTTTTATTAAAAACTGTCTGTTTCGAGATCTATTATTCTCTACCATTTCTTATTTTTATGCACCCATGTTGTTAAAAATCAGCTTACGAGGGATAAAGGATTTAGAGAAGACGTTAAAAAAATGCAAATAACTAAAAAATATAGGGGTAAATCCATTTTCTAGGCAAGAGATCAGCTTATTAACCATAAGGAATTAGAGTGGTGATCTAGACGATTTGCTCCCTTAGTTCAAACCATGAAGCTAGAATTAGGAAATTTTTTTATTTCCATGAATGCACTAAGCTGACGTGAAAGCTGTCTCTAAGATTACCCGCGAGAGAAACTTAATTTCGAGTAACGCTTAAATCAACTGACACACGAGAATACTTCTTACCGTCCAAACCTTCCAAAAAAAAAAAAAAGGGCAAGAGATTAAACTAATTTAAGCACATCTAAGCAGAGGCCCTTAGAAAATAAAAATAATAAATTTGGTAGTAGTTTCCATTACTTTAAAGAGGACCCAAACTGAAAATCAGATGAGTTTACATTTTAAAAATAATGTGAGGACTCTTGACAAATATCTAGGCATGCTCTCCAATGATTATTGTCCAAAAGTTTTAAACATATTAGCTCGTTACTGTCTTAAAATTGATCCCAATACTCTGTACTGTCACCTTTTTATGTCTTCCATGTTTGAAGAATGATCAGTGCACCATTATGATTAGCTTTAACTTTTTAGAACTGAGCATGCTGCATTGCTACTTTGGCTAGTTGATCCAGCTTTTAAGCAGGGTAATGCACGCGATACCGCAAGAAACATCATGCAGCCAAAGTGCTCGGAACAACGGCCAATTGAACTTCTTACGGAGTTGCAAGAGCATGGATGATCCAGGTTTGATGCAGATGATAAATGTATACATTGTTTCGAGGATAGAAACATAAGGAGGATTGAACAGACAATAAAGCACCCGGAACGGCTATGATCAAGACTTAGAAACAAGATACCCTATACAAGATAACGCCCTTGAGGTTTTAACTAGAATCAAGTTTCTCAGCAATACTCCGCACACAGCTCACAACAACAATTGAGGCACTCAAAACAAGCAAGTGCAGCGCAGAGCTGTGTGAAAGCAACTGCACATTGATCATTTAGCCGCGAGCAGGCCCTGATGAAGCACATGCAACAGCAGCAATCTAGCAGCCTACTGCAACAATCTGAAGCAGCCTTGACGACCAAAGGTGCAGACTGGGGAGACTTCTCCTCTTCAGCTCCTGGAGGAAGATTCTCGACAGTGGCAGTTAAGCTACCGAAGCCAACACCCAGAGTCCGCAGCGAAATTATCCTTTGCCCATTCATGTCAGCCATCTTCTGCAAGTCAATTTCATTGCACACCAGTTTCTATGAGGTTAAATAAACTAGTGACAATTACAACAATTTGTTTCTACACAAGACTTGCAGTGGGTTTAGTCATATTTGGAAATCAACAGGTTGTAGACAATATTAGGTGTCTATACAACATGCATCGCATGAAGATCATCAAGAACTTTTATTAACAAAATCTCCCTTCATAGAGGTTAGAATCCAACGTAATTCTGCTACCTAAGTGGAAAAGCGTCTTTTTTAGTGCACGTTATCACATTTGGAATTGTACAACACGAAGCTGGATTTTCTGCCAGTTTGTGAGTAGCACTTGAGGAATCATCACAAAGAAAAATATGCTATCAGTTCTCTTTTTCCAAGTGACGAATTCTGCGAGCAGAACTTAAAGAATCTTTACAATGAAAAATATGCTATTAGTTCGCTTTTTCCAAGTCACAGAGTTCGTGAGTACCAACTACCAAGGTTCAATTACAGGGAAAAGCATACCTTCTTTACTAGAACTGATTCGGGGCCTTGCTTCCCTTTACAAGTCTGAACTAACATCATACGGGTATATTCTGAAGGAAAGCCTGTTTGTATGCTCATTTTTGAAACCTACAAGCAAGAACGACCAAAGTCATTTAGCATAAGGTGACCAAACATATCAATTCCGACAATTCGTATGAGTGCAGCCGTCATACAAATTTAGTAATGATCTCTGAACTACAGCAGCTATGTGTCATTCTCAAAGGACAGACTTTCTTCCCAGTTTAGCCATATTTTCAGCAAACTTTATCTGATCAGTCGCTACTCTTTAAAACTTCGTAACAAATTAGAACTGGTTTCAAGTTCAATTTGTTCTCAGATCTCATGTTAGCTAGCGTTAGTCTACAGTTTCTCTGCGATATCCTGTGCAATCTAATACATAAACGCACCTTCTCCTCTAATTGTTTACTTTCTGTGAACCATGCATGAGATGTGAGCATATCAATTTGCCGCCTCGCAAATATCTGCAGAGAAAATCAATAATCACGAATAAGAAAAGGACGGTCCAAATACTACCCATGCATCAAATAAAAGCACAAAACTCCAGCAAAATTCAGAGCAACCCCGGGAAATTTATCTATGCTTTCGAATGTGGGCGCTAAATGTAGTATACAGACATATGTTTCCTGCCCTTTATATATATTGAAAACAAAATTGAGAAAGATAGGTGTACCATTTACATTCATAGGATTATTCAATTCCACACAAAGTTAGACAAAATCTATGTGACAACGAAGAATACCCTGTCAAGAGGCATGTCTTTTAGTTTTTGCACTTTAATATCCACCACAAAATTCTTCAAATCCGCCAAGGTACCACTAGCTATAAACGAGTCGGGAAAGGTCCCATGGAACCTGCCTGAAAGAATCAACGGGCTTTCAGACGATAGGTCAGGAAGATGAGATGGGTACAACTGCAGTAAGGAATCCAAGTGTCAGAGACAACTAAACGAATGAAATCAGAAAAGTGCATTCATAGCCCCACTGACTACAGATGACTGAATTCATGATAGCAGCTATTCAGATCAGATAACATGAGAGATATGTAGAGTATTGCTATATACACATGAGAAGTAAAAATATCTAACATCAAGTACCGAGCCTCGTGTAACCTACACAAAAAAAAAAAAAAAACAGGAAAACTGATGTTCACAGTGTACCTCAAGTGAATCAAGATGTTTGAAAGCATCAATGGTTATATTTGCAAGGATGACTGATGATGCATTGCGAAATAGCCTTCCCATTTGAGAGTTGATTGATTCTGGCCAAAATGAACAACGGCCAGGAAAGCAAAGAAACGTGAAATTAGATCACTTATTGTCCGGTATCTTCCATCATCCATGTGGACAAATCAGAAAAAGGGCCCAAAACTCTAATATATAAGATAATCTGCACTACACATAGATGGTGCAAGCTCATGTGTGTGTTGTGTCTGAATAAGAGGCTCTACACGGTGTTTACGTCTGAGGTATGGCTCAATTGAGTGTCAATGTCATTTCTAATTTTGGTAGTACTGATTTTGCATTGAACTTAAGTATATATAGTGAAATCTTAGAAATGCATCTAGAATCCATAATCCCAACAGAGAATGACGTGTGTGCTCCACAGTTCGAAACTTTTTCTATTTGAAGATCTCCAATTTCTCAAATTACTCTGGAGTTCTACTTCTATAGCTAGACCACTGTGGCACCAGCTAAGAAGGAACAGTTGAATTACAGTTTCTGACCAGGTGAATCAATTACAAGGGTGTTGTATTGCAACTGATCTCCTAACAAAGATTCTTACTGTCCGGCGCAGTAAAGACTAAATCATTCTGATATGGACTGTGACCAATAAAGCAGCTAAAAAGGCATTGTCAGGACAAAGAAAACAAAATAAATCACTCATGCTTGATAATGAAATATCAACTGACCTACATCATATGTTGCAGCGTAATAACCCCTCCCAATTTGTGCCAGCATTTGCAAGAAGTAATGATTACAATATGAACCTGAAAGGACGCTGACCCAATTAGTCAGTCCAACTGCATGATGGCTGTATACAAAGGCCACAGCTCAAAAAAGTCAAGGTTAAGATGGATGAATGCTCAAACAAGATTTGTAATACATGACTTCATGCGAAACAGTACAAAGCAATGGGGAGAAGATGGGAGGATAGTTATGAGCACTAAGGAACGACACACTTCAGGTTAAAGGTGCACCCTAGGACAAAGGAAAGACAAGAGATGTCATACGTTGAGGTAGTGCTAAGTTCTATATCACAAATGATAATGTCCGAAGCACTTCTATGGGACAAAAATATCACTTCTTTTTTTAGGGGCACTATCAGAAGCATGGGAAACAGTCTAATTCACAGTAGGAACTCGCATGAACGCACACAAAGATGTACTTTATTGCCAAAAAAATTTAATCTAAACTGAAAGACTCTGCAGCAACAAAACTGAAATCAAAAGATCAAAAAGCTAACCTACACCAAATGTGCAAATGCGAGGACAACTCAGTCCTCCATTATTATGGCGACCTTTCACAAAATTACAAATTTCTCTTTCATCTTCAACAGTCCCATCGGTAATGAGGAAAATGAGAGGAATTAAATCACCAGCTTTGCCCACCATCTCCATCGCCTGAAGTAGAGAATCATTAACAAGAATATTATCTTTCTTAGGTAGAAAAGATGGATGGGGATGTGAAAATGAACAATGAAACTCAGATATGTGCATATGACATAAATAAAATTTAAGATCAAGGGCATAAAACGAAAAGGTACAGTCGGTCCTTCTATCCAAGCCATACAACCCCTGAAAAATAACTTAGATGAGCCACTGCAATGAACACAATACCTTCCATATAGGAAAAACAGTAATCTTATGTTAAATGGCAATACGTAAAGCTTATGCCTACACCGTCATTTAAGAAAAAGATGGTAATCTCCTGGTTTTGTAGCACTGACTTTGTTATCAAGGTGAGTAGGATACAAAGAAATCACTGGCATTTATGTGTTTCCTGTAATATTTATTTCTGATAAGTGATAATCAACTAGATTATGGCCGTTAAAGTGTGAATGATACGAAAATTTAAGTCAGTTGTAAGCAAAAAAGCCAATCTATAAGTGATTTCCAATGTACCTGATTCAGGGGAAGCAAAATGTTTGTATTTCCACTTGCTGTAAGACTTGTAGTAATCCATCGAGTGGCTTTCTCAATTGCTTCCTCAGTTGCCAGCTCCATTGATGATGAGTATGACAAAGTATCCCCATTAAAAGCTATAATGTTAAAATAATCGACTGGGTTGAGGTTAGAAAGAGCGTCCAGTAACGCATTTTTTGAATTCTCAAGAGGGACTCCGAGCATGCTTGCACTTATGTCAACTATAAAAACCACTTCCTTTCTGAAAACCTGTAAGATTCATTAAACTAGGATAAGGATAAACATATCATAACGCATAAGAAACATAAGAAATGTGAAACGAAGGCACAATGATGAGTATATCAGCACGGGAGCACTATATGCAAGTACCACCAAATAACAGGTATATGGGCAAAGGTCAAAACCGGATACCATCAGGTAAGTGGCTAGGGAGGTCATAAATTTCTGTGTCATTAAACATACAGCTAAAATGAAACAGTTAGGCAAAGGTCAAACATGGATACCACCATCTACGTTTCAGCCTTAACAGTTGTGCCTGCAGCTCAAAATACTTCATAAGCCTGGTTTGTACTAAGGTTTGATTGGTCTAAAATTTCAAATATAACATACAGCTTAATGAAGCATGAAAAGAAATGAAGGCATTCTTATGTACATGCATGCTAAAACCATTACGGTTAACCTATTAGACTAAATCTCACTTTTCCGCAACTCTTGCGGCAACCTTACGCTGCTTGTCCGGCCAAATTTTCCATATTTTTGCAACTTCGATCCGCCATTACGGACATTCATTTTTCCTTTTGGAGCTTTTTCAGATTGCTTGCATCCATTACTGACTCATTTGCACCCACTGCAATTCTGTCTGCACCTAGACAGTTATGTCTGCACTGATTGTACTTCCGTCTGCACCTTATCGTGTTATATTTTCAATTTTCTTTTATCCAGTCTATTAATCTGGACCCATTTTCTCTCATTCAGTCTGTGAATCTGGATGCACAACTTTTCTCGTTTTACTTCAGATATATGAATTCTGACTCATCAATTATCTTTTTATTTTACAGTCTGTGAATCCTGACCCTCTTTTTCTCATCTAGTCTGAAACCGGATGCACATCTGGTCTCATTTTATGTCCGATTTGTTGAACGCATCAATTATCTTTCTTTTATCGATTCTGTGAATCTGGACCCTCCTTTTATCGTCTGGTCTATGACTCTGGATGATATTTATCCTCGTTTTCATGTTTGATCTGTCAATCTCAACATGCCATCTATTGTTCTCTCGTTCACTCTGTGATTTTGGACGCTCAACTTCCGGTCTTTGAATCCGGATGCACTTTTTTTCATTGATTCACTCTGAAAGTGGGCACCCAACTTTTATTTTATTACTAAAAGTCTTTAACAAGGCTTAATCATGTATGCTAAAAATTGGAGGTAACGTGTTTTCTCAGTCACTTGGTCGTGATCAATTTCTTAATCTCGAGTCCAAGATGGGCGTTTCTTACCTTTACGCTCCATCTTCAGGGGGAGTCTTACTGTATATCCATTTCTTGTGTATCAAGAAAATATCTTGTGAATCGAGAGAATAGTTTCCATGCTTATGTTTGACTCTCATAATCTTAGGGGTAGTTTCAGCCTTAGTTGCACGAAGTGGGGGCAGGAGCAGGAACATGGGCAGGGGAGCGTAAACACCTGGAAGAATCTAAGGCTGTGAGCGGCTTGATAAATAAACACGTATAAGCCTATAAGGGTATTGATGTTGCTGTTCAGTTCGAGATATTTCTATGCAGCACATCTCCTATCTAATAGGGTTAGACATGGGGCCAAAAATGAATTGAGAAGAGAGAGAGAGAGAGAGAGAGAGAGCACTAATTAACAAGCTCTATTCTCTCGAAAATGGCAATCAACAACGGAAAAGGAGGCTTTAAGGACTTGAAGAAAGAGGGAAACAAAGAATTGAGTAAAAAAGGACTTGATTTTCAGGTGCTCACTCACTTGTTCCATCCTTCTCTGTTCAACTGACGGGATCGAGTTCGCATGTTAGCTTGGGATGCGATCCCAAGGAGCTCCTAACTTAGGATCGTAAAAGCGAGTTTCGAGAGGGAAGCGTGACCATATGAGGAGTTTCCTGCTACTAAGATTTCTTAAGAATGAATTACGTAATCAGTAGTAATCTTAGGAGGATTTGTGCATATACTTGTATAAATCTCTTCACAAAGGTAATGAAAATCATAAGTCAGTTCACATTGACCAGAACAATTAAATAAGTTCAAGCATAGCTACGAACCAACCTTTCTACTGTTAACCTTCCCAGGAAAGAGATAAAAGCAAAACACTGCTCTCTGATCAAAATCATGGAGAGATGGAGACTGCAACAACAGGCCACCAAATATATCACGTGAAGCAACCTGAAACACAGTGAAGACCAACATCAATCCTATGAAAATGAAAATATATATGCAAAAAGGAGGTCCCTGCATCAACAAAGTGATCATATCATGATGTGAGCGGTAACTAAAGACCAACTTCCAGTCAACATGAAGGGAGAGGAATATGTAGGAGAGAAACAACCAGACCGAGGTCTTACCGAGTACGAAAAAGTGAAGTCATTGATGGACCACGTAAGAACTTCTGCCTCATAAAAAAAGCCGAGTTGTCCAGCCTGGCGTCTTAGTTCCTAGAGGGTGAGAAAAGACTTGGTAAAGAAAATACAAGTTGATTAATCCACGACTGAACTCAAACTTGTAGCCTGGATTTGACATACCTTTAGAGGATGGCTGGAAGCGTCACATAAAAACTCTGATCCAACGCCAGAATTCAAATTCAACGAAATCTTTTCCCTTTTGGAAAATTTCTTTGCAGCAGGGACAACATGTGCCGGAAAACTGAACGGTATGCTGAGACAGAATCGACCATTTTGATATAACAATTTCTGCGACCATCTAGCTTTAACAGACAGATTTGATCCGCCATCAACCTTTCGAGATCCAAAACATAAATTCACGTAACTACGAAAACAATCTTATTAGCCATAGTCAATATGGTTTAATAATTACCTTGGAAACTTTTAATGTGAAGATCCTGCGTTTCAACAAGCAGTCATCTTTATCGTTGTCTACTTTCTCTGTATCTACTGTATCTCCGACTGTGGTCAATTGGGTATAATATGATCTTGTAGTACTCTCGATCTCAACACCTAGAACTGAACCCTGTTAGCCAAATCATGTATCATTTGAGAACCACAAAAACACCATGCGGGTAGGAATGATGCAAAAAAATCTTATATAGAATGTGATGTTACAGTTATGAAAGAATCCTGGAACTTGCAAGTAACTATTCTTCGATCCTGTCTCAAGGAGGAGAAATAAAAAAAATAAAAAGATCAATGGGGGCCCTTGTCAAGGGTGGAGGCCTGAAGGGGAGTTGATTTCGTGAACTAGATGCATCAGATAGCTGAAAATATTGAAGATGAAGAAGTTGATTAGATAACACCCGCAGGAGCCTGTGCAAATGACACTAACTTTTCCTACATTTACACCCACAGACACAGCATATGCATACCAACAACCACATGTGTGCAGAAAGCAGCAGCCTGGGCCAACTAATAATTTGACGGCTACAATTGCCGGGGTTATATCATAATTGGAGTCCCCATGCCACTACTGCCAGCTCAAGAGTCCATCCAGTCATTAGCTAATACAACGCATGCATCACTTAACGTTATCAGGCTCTTACAAACCTCAAACCATGGTCGCTCATGGCCGGACAAGCCAAAATGCAAGGCCAACAAAGATCTAATTAGAAATAGGACATTCAGCCATCAAATGACGGCAAAGTTCCAAAAGAAAAAAAAAAGACCCAAAATAGTTGTCCTTAATTTCGATGCCTGAACAATATCTGATAGAATTTTGCTTCTACCAAACCATCGACTTAGCTGGGTTCAGAGTTCAGTAGAATACATCACCTTAACAATTACTATGAGACACTTTCGCACTTGACTGAAAGCATTCCATTTTGCTAGACAAACTACAAAGTCTAATTATGCTTAAAGAACGGAAATTTCTCGGTAAGTATGACCGTGGAAGAAGTAGAGAAAGGAACTTTCACTACCTCCTCTCCCATGGGTATCGCAATGCGACAATCACAGCTTCTGCTTGCCGAGACGCAATGAACTCTCCACGTTCCACTAACGGTAACAAACGCTGTGTCCAAGTAACAGTCCACTTCCATCGCAATCCCATGCATGTGCAACGGAATCAGCGCCGGCGGCTCGCACTTGCCGTGCACGTACGGCTGGTAGCTCGGAAGGTCCGGGTTGTCCACGATCTCCGGCTCCGTTATCACCGCGTAAACCATGGGCGCCGTCGGAAGATACGCCACCGTCTCGGGCGAAGACTTTTCCATCACGGCCGGCCTCGGCGGCGCCACCACCGACCGGTCTTTTCCGTAGTAAATCCTGCTCGAGAGCTTCAGGCCGCATTCCACCGCCCTCGAGAACCCCTCCGCCATCCCCGGAGATATTTCCGGCGAGAATATCGGACTAAAGCGAGTGTGTGTCTACAGACAGAGGTGGGTGAAAACTGAAAAGGACTGACACTTTATTTTGGCCGACGCTTGAGTTCTTTTGAAAGGTAAGTAAAGCGAAGGATCTTCTGAGGAAATCATTTTTTAGGATTTGGAGCCAACTACTCATTGACACGTGGAGATTATGAATTTATGGAGGGAAGGATTTTTGTTTATTTTCTATTTTTTTTTATTTCCTCCGGTGGCCGCATGATAAACGATTAACGGCGTCACAAGTTAAGCATGTTTGTTTAGGTGGCATTTGGATCGATATCTTTATTCTTGTGCCAGTTGCGTAGTTTGGTATTGTGTTAATTAGTGTCTGCCACGGCTTTGGGCATTATAATATAATAATTAGATTAATGTTTGATTTATCTTTAATTATATCGGGAATGCCCTTATCTTCTCCATCTCTTTATGCTTCTGATTAAACTTTTCCTCATGAAGACCACAAGCGCTCCACTAAGAGAGGACATTGCAAGTACCCCATCTTCAAACCCAGAAAAAGATAATCAAGCATGTTTATTAGCAGATCTGTGTAAAAAAAAAAAAAAAAAAAGGAACGAAATTAGTAAAAAGAAAGAAGTCAGCTACAACTAATCGGTTTAACAAACAATTAATTAAATCAGGTCTTTATCCCCTTGACTCAAGCTTCACCTCCACCTCCCTCTTCTCCATGGCCTCCCACGACTTCCACCATCACCACCTCCCACAGCCCCCGTCTAAAAAGCTCACGCCTACCCCCATCACCCCCTCCGAACTCCTCGCCGAATTCTCCCACCACGCCGCCTCCACCGCCCGCATCCACAACAGCAGCTTCGGCTCCTGTCCCGCCTCCATCATCGCCGCCCAGCGGAGATACCAGCTCCAGTACCTCTAGCAGCCCAACAGCTTCTACTTCAACCCCCTCAAGCCTTCCATCCTCAAGACTCGCTCCATCATCAAGGACGTGGACGAGATCTCTGTCTTCGACAACGCCACCGCCGCCGCTGCCATCGTCCTCCAGCAAATCACCAGTAATAGCTGCCACTACAATAACCACCTCCCCCGTCTGACCTCCACAAACTGACAAATTAGTCCAATCCCTCCACCGACCGTCGCCATAATTATCAAATTCGAACCCTTCTCCCTCGATAACCATGGACTCCGGCTTCTATTCCTCGATTGCCACGAAAAATAACCACCTCCCCTCATCCCTTTGCAGTTCGATAGTATAGTGGATGTGTTTGTGTGTTGACAGGGTGTTTGTTTATGGATGTGTGTGTTGGAGGGCTGATGATAAATAGGGGGTCGTAGGGAACAGGTTGTGCGGTGGTTGAGGGGGGGGGGGGGGGGGTGGACAATGGGTGGTGGTGTCTAGGGTTGGTGGCCCGTGGCTTCGCCGGCAGTGGTGTGGCAGTGCAAAGGGTACTGTAGGCGTGTGCGTGTGTGTGTGAGAGAGAGAGAGAGAAGAGAGGAGGGGTGGTAAATTAACTTGTTCATCATGGGTATGACCGTCCTTTTATTAATTTTGTTAACTCCGTTAACAGAAAAATAAAAATGTGTAGCTTAGTGTAATTAAAAAAGATAGGGAGTCCGTGTGTAATTTAGACAAACCTCAGGGGTGCCGTGTGTAATTCACCCTTTTTTTATTTCCTCCTGTGGCCGCATGATAAACGATTAACGGCGTCACAAGTTAAGCATGTTTGTTTAGGTGGCATTTGGATCGATGGGATAACTTTATTCTCTGTGCCAGTTCCGTAAGACCAGCAATAATGGAGTTTAATTAATGTCTGCCACGCCTTTGAGCATTATAAATAATAATTAGATTAATGTTCAAAGAAAGGAATCTTTAATTACATCCGATTAATGATTAGCTTTTCTTATATACTGGTGTATGATGTCATGATTAAAGTGATTTTAGGAAAAAGAAAAGGTACCGTAACTAACTAGAAATTTGACTCGCGGGACGAAATTTTCGAAACATGTTAACTTTATCAACTTATAAAGTTTCTTACAGTTATTTCAAGAGATTCGACCAAGATACATAAAATGCACTATATTCTTTTAAAAAAAATTTAACGTATTAGCTATTGAAAACTGAGAGTAGGAATATTTGAAAAAGAGTGTCACGTATAATCCTATGCAATACTTAAAAATGATAAATTTAGCTAATTGTATGTCAAGAGTACTTCTCATATCGTAACATAAGGAACCGTTATTTAAATTCTACTTTTATTCGCTTAAACTTTACTTTCGCCGCTAAAAATATCTGAAGCTCCCTGAAAGAGCGATGATAACAGGATAACACTTCTTAGCTTCAACCTCCAACGCTCTATTATTGTGGACTGATGAAAGATCCTGTCGAAATAAGGTAGATAACCTTTGAAAATTTGGGTCTGAACAACGATGGTCCATCACATCACCTGGCCCAGCAGTGAATTGCACGAGACAAAAAACAAGCACCGACCCCAAAACTTTGAGACAACATAAGCCACTCGTACATTATTTAGCTTTTATCATGCTGACTGTGGCATTTAAAACGTTTATTCTCATTTTTGAACTCTTGCAGGATTTTCAAAAGTATGGATTCTTCCGGTCTCATACTCTTGTAACCGATATTCTGTATATTTTTTCGTAGAATACAATTCTACTTAAAGCTAAAAAAAAAAAAAAAACCCTACTAATCTCCGAGAACACTGGCAAATATTTGAAGATGACTTGTATACAACAGTACAATGTCAAATTTTAGTGCCAAAAATAAGATAAAATATGATTTTGTTCATAAAGATTATGGCAAATAATTTGCTCAGTATTTTTCGATTCTCACTAGCTCTTCGTGTTGCCTTCCTGCTGAAGTTGTCCACTTTGTCCATGCTCCCTGGCCATTAGTCAAGAAAGCTGTGTAGAAATTAGAATGTGATACCATGGCGGGATGGGCTATTCAGACACTTGCAACCGAAAAATAAAAGCTATTCAGATGCAACAGTATGATACAATGTCACACGTCTGTCAAATCAATGGACTAATCCATTAATTTGACGGCATATACATTTGAAAGTTAAATGTAACCTAGCATGTTGATTTTCTTAACTCTTTAAGACAAGGATGTTGTGGAGTGGGTACGAGAGCGAACCAACACAAGCGAATTGAGTGACAGAAGTGAATGGAATGGCGCTTGCCTGGGCAATTTTCTTATTTAAACCCAAAAAAAAAAAAAAGTAAACAAAGTGGATGAGTCTTCTTCACCTATGCAATGTTAGTCCTTCTCAGTTTCATCTTAATATTAGCAGTCACGATATAATCACAAGGAACTCGCATTAAACTGCATATATGGACACAGAGAATTAGGTCCCGATGTGAATCTATATTAAACTGCTTGTATGGACACAGGATTAGGTTTTAACTTTTAATATGAAAGCCATGGAAGAAATGCCTTCATAAAGTGCCACTTCACTCCGAAGGCTTCAACTTCAGAAGTGATTCTAAGCTCCCACCTTCGTTCCCATCATCCACAAGAATAATGCCAGTGTATCTTTATCTACCATTTTTTGGCTTCTAGACCATGAGCATGAAGCCAAATTAGCTATATGAAAAGACAGTAACACGCAGACATCTAAAAGACTTGTAACCAAGTGCAGCTAACCAAATCCAAAAATCAGAAGACCAATAGAATCAGCATATTAGGTGTTTCACGATTAGAGCATCATCGGCAAAATTGAAGTCATTGTCAATAAGAGTTGAAAGGCAAGTTAACCAGCACAGTGTCTAGAATAGTCCTACTAATACATACTTATCAAACAATTCTCGAATTCATTTTCTCTACTGTAGATCGCGCAGAGAGCTCAAGCATCCTCAACGGTACAAAAAACGCACAAAAAAAAAAAAAAACTGTTAGACATTACTCGTTAGCACTACTGGTATAACATGAAAGACCAAGAGTTAGAAGTTGTAATCGTCGGACAATGGCCTCGGATGTTGTGTCTTCTCTGTTTAAAAGTTTTATTATTCGAAGATATTTGGATTCCAAAGGTAGTAATGTGGATCCGCAATATTCAAAGCAACTCCGTAATATCAAACTTATAACGACTAACCTTGGCGAACCTGTATTTCCTGACCATCCCACGTGAGTTCCCATGTAGATGACTGGTAACACATGCAGAATACTCAATGCATGGTAGTACTACTTGTATTGATCCAAAATAAAACAGATGCATGCAAAATTTCTTAATGAAGTCATGCTGGGATACTAAAGACGGTAACTACAAGCTTAGACTTCAGATAGTAAGCAACTCAGCCTCACCCTTTCTATCAGAATTAACTAACCACATATAAAATCGATACAGACGGACAAGCAAACTATATTTCACCAAAGGATGTAAGAAATTGTACTCGCATAAGCTGATAATTCAATGCTAGTTTAGTCAGGCAGAGACAGCAAAATATCACATTAAAAATTTGAAACCACAATAGGCAGCTGATAAATACCTATTTAGGGCTTAACCACATGCGAAGGGATACATGTGGTGTAGCCCAACACGTGATCAAAAGTTCAATGAGAAAGCCATACATGAATTTTTGCACAAATTGTAAACAGGCACATCAGTACTTCAAGCGCCACTAGCAATATAATTAGTGCTAATAGGGCAACCCAAAGACTAACAAACCATTGAGAAACATAAGCTACAGTAAAATCTGCATAAGTTTCGGTAATCCAATCCATTGGTCGCTAGAGCAATATAAAGATGGAAGGAAAAAGGCTGGAGCATTTTTCATATTAATAGTTGATCAATTTTGAAGTATAGCATAAGGGATATGATCATATGAGAAAATTTCTTCCTCTTCATAATCAGAGCCTTTGTCAATTATCCCCTATCCAAGTACATGTTCTCTGATTTATTCTGAAGCATCATCTCTTCTCTCACTACCTCTCCCCGTGTAATTTTGGCCTATACCCACGTCATCTAAACACATCCGCTTGACTCTGAATTGGCCAATTAAGGTCTGCATTGGATATGCCCAACGATATTCCCTCATCCTCTACTCAATGGTGCCTCCACCTTCTTACACTTATGTTCCTGGTATGGCGCTCATCCACCTACGCATAGGCATTTGAGCTAAACTCAAGGTATATATGCGCATATCGTTTCTTAGTTCCCCAACATCATGAGCACCATAGAGCAGTGATGGCTGTCCAAAATACTTCTTTCAGCTTAAGGGGTATGTGGTGATTGCATAGCAACAGCTCCACTTCGCCCAACCCGCTCTCATCCTATCCTCATCAATTTCTCCCTCCATGTTCCCATCCACGTTTGCCGCACCCGTAGAACTCTTACCAAAGTCAGCATTAAAAATCCGTCGTCTCAGTCCAGCTTAATCTATAGCCTTTGAATTCCAAACCACTTCTCCATTATTATAATGCTGCCTTAATTCCACCAATGTAATTCTCCTGAATTAACACTATATCATCCGCAAGTAATACACACCAAACGAACCCCGTCCTAAATAATGATTGTTAGCCTTGGTGATGCTGCATCAGGTAAAGTCCAATTGTGATTGGAGATTCACCACGCATACTGTTTCGTGGGTTCGCGCACCAGTTACAGCTCCATCGCGCATTTTCTTTATGGAGAGGTCTGCGCAAAAATAAGAAATAAACAAGTCGAGCCAAAAAGCAAAAGCAAAGCAAGTGATCATCGCCTAAAGGGTGCAATTGAGACGAATCTCACCAGAGGCGTGAACCAGGGCTGTAGCTCTTGGGATGCGAGTTCCAGATATCGGCGTGGCCCAAGTTTCCTCTTCGCTTCGCTGTCGGATTCCCTTCAAAGTTGCCTGCAAATGTATGCAAAGACACCGCAAGCCACAGCAAAATCCTGTCTTGCGGTGGCTTTGCATACATTTTCAGGCAACTAACTATTTAGGCTACAATAGTGAAGTGCAGCGGTTACTGATTAGACTTGTTTTTGCCCCTGAAGTTCACCCAATATGTAACTTGCATCTTATGTTTTGATTTATACAAATAAGTCCCTAATATATTATCTATTTGCAGATATATCTTCTTCTTTTTTCTAAGCAACTTGTAATATATAAAAAGAGAGGATTACAGAAATCTAGTTCCTTCCTTCTTCCACGGACAAAAAGGGATGAAGGAGGAACTAGGCCAATATAATCATTTACATTAACCCATCTAGCCAAATTGTGTGCCCAACGGTTTTCAGATCTAAAAACTTTAGCAAATGACCAGCACTCGAGAGATTTCAGCTTCTCCTTTATTTTTTCAACAACAGCAAAACTAGTCCAACTTGGGGTAGAGTTCGAATTCTGCATCCAATCAATAATCACTGCAACATCTCCTTCAAATATTACATGAGAACATTTCCTTTGAATTGCCAATTTAACAGCTAGGAGAGGTGTCATAACTTCAGCCATTTTAGTAGTCATAGGTGGGGCTGCTTGAGTGCTTGCCGCAATAATAGTTCTGTTATGGTCACCGCTTGGATGGATCTTCCGTCTCTGATTGAAGCATCGAAATTTGCACGGTGCCATTTGAATGGAGTCCTTGGTCTAGCCTGGATGGTTCTTGGTGTATTATCTGGAATGAATGAGTCCAGATTCTGTCGAAAAGTCAATCGCATTTTTCTTTGCAACTTGATTTACATAGGGCTCGATCTTTTGGAAAAGTTGTTGCCGAGGAAAGATGGTTCGCATGCCACGTGAGGTGCCACAAAGGATGCAGTCTGCGTTGGCTTCCAAGTAGACAAAGTGGGAGACAACAAGGATGGAGCAAGGGCTAAGAGCAAGGCTCCCCAGGCAGGACGCAAGGGCTGGCAGTGCCGCGTCAGCAGGGAGACGACGAACAAGGGCGACAGTCAACTGTCGACGGTCCGCGTCAAGGGTGCAGCGTCAAGAGTCCGATGTCGAGAGCTCAAATGTGTTTCTCTCACTAGAAATCCAGAGAGAATGAGCTTTAGAGAGAAAGTGAAATGTTGAAATGAGAGAGAGGTCCTTGAATAAGCTCCGGAATCCACAATATATAGGCATAAATATGCGCGTGTCATCCGCCGACACGTGTCAGGGGGTCCCACAGTATTGATTGTCCGTCAGATTGCCGGTCCCCGAGTTCGTGTCGCCCTGCCCTTGCAGCGTCCCTCTGCCTGTCTGAGGAGACTGACCACACTGCGATAGCATGGTCAGAGTAGCCCGTTGCCCCAGCCTCCAGTCCAAGCCCTTACTGAATCCCACGAGATGCGTCAAGAGACGCGACGAGATCCTGGCAGCGCTGAGGGCTGCCCCTGCAGCCAACTGGTAGGCGTGCCGGCCACGATGCCCTCCGAGGACCTGCTCCCGTCCCGGAGTGACTCGCGGTTCATTGCCCTGGTGGTGTCGATGATCAATGATAACATGAGCGCACATGCTATGCTTAGGGTCCGTGGCGAGGGGTCCTCGTGCCGGAGCACTACGAGCGGAGCCCCCCGTGAGTCCGTCGGGTGATTATGCCAGCGATGGCCTTAGGGTTGTATGCCCATCCTTGTTGCGAAGGCCGGAGCCTCCGGTTGATTGTGCCCGCGAGGGCCGGAACCCGTTGGTTAATTATGCTGGCGAGGGCCGGAGCCCCCGGTTGAGTGTGCCCGCGATGGCCGGAGCCCGTCAGTTGATTGTGCTGGCGAGGGCCGGAGCCCCCGGTTGAGTGTGCCCGCGATGGCCGGAGCCCGTCGGTTGATTGTGCTGGCGAGGGCCGGAGCCCCCGGTTGATTGTGCCTGCGAGGGCCGGAGCCCGTCGGTTTGATTGAGCCGGCGAGGGCTTCATGGTTGCGAGCCCGTCCCGCCGCGAGGGCCGGAGCCCCGTCAGTTTGATTGAGTCGGCGAGGGCTTCATGGTTGCGAGCCCGTCCCGCCGCGAGGGCCGGAGCCCCGTCACTTTGATTGAGTCGGCGACAGAGCGTCGCGCTACTGAAGATAGCGGGTGAGTGTTGTTTGGAGCGAGAAGTCAGTGCCACTCGGCAAGTTCCCCCCTTCGCAGGGCAATGGGGGCCGACCCCCTGCGGGTGGCCGACCCCCTTCTTAGGGGGGTGGGCGACCCCCCCGACCCCCTTCTTAGGGGGGTGGCCGACCCCCTTCTAGAGTGGGTGGCCGACCCCCTTCTCAGGGGGGTGGCCGACCCCCTTACAAAGTGGGTGGCCGACCCCCTTCTTAGGGGGGTGGCCGACCCCCTTACAAAGTGGGTGGCCGACCCCCTTCTTAGGGGGGTGGCCGACCCCTCGGGGGGGAATACACTTTCGATCGCCGTGTGAATGCTTAAGGCGTGGAACGCTTTGACCGAGCAACGATGTTGAGCATCGGAGCGTTTTGACCGAGCAATGATGTTGAGCATGTTTGACTGCCGAGCGGGTGACGTGTTGCGCCACTAGGATCTCTTAGCGGGCCCCGGGGTGCGGTCCAGAATAGGTTGTGAACAAAAGTTTTTTGTTTCTGAGTCCACCAGATTAAATCCATAATTGTAACGGCAAGAAGAGTGTATCCGTGCCTCTGTGGAACTGTCAAAACAACCTGGTAATGGCAGGCTTATAATCATTTCCAAACAAATGGGGAAATCAATCCCTGCTTGGAATTGGGATTTGTGGGTGGGTGACGGAGGTCGGAAATTTTCACGTGTTGACGTCCAAATGGCTCGAGTGAACGGACACAAGATGAGTAAGTGTTCAGTAGATTCCTCATCAGATAAGCACAGGGGGCAATAAGTGTTCATACCTGGTTCAAACATTTGAATTTCTAGTTGCATATATATATCGTTTTTGGTCAAAAGAAGGACATCATCTTTCCTGCTCGCAATAGCGTTTCAGACAATAGTCATGATCTTATGAGTAAGACTAAACGAAGATCACTAGCATTAGCTATATTGTCGATCAATTCAACCAATTTAGTTAATTGCTTCCAGAAAAAAGAAAAAAGGGCACCATGTACACTCGCAGTCAACGTTCAAGAACTTTTACAGGATGTCAAGTTATAGCTTCAAATAGCGTTGCGTTGCTATTGCCTTTATTTCGAACCCCAATGACTAGAACCGCCTTTCACTTCAAAGTCCGATGGAAAATGAAATTAGAATAAAAATCATTTTTATTTGTTACCTCAGCCCTAGTTACATAGTTAATCGCTTTCTAACACATTAAAGTTCACAATTACTTTTGTATAGTTCCCATTTCAGGCCATAGCAAACCCCTCTATAAAAATCCATAAGTTGGTACATAAAGCATCAGCGACTTTGAAAAGTAAGAGAAACTCATATTTGATTATGCCAAAACTGATCAATGCTATTCACAAGAATGTCCTAAAAAAAAACACTGTCCACGTTGGATTTCACAAAAAGGAAGTTTAACTGCATTTGAAAATGAAGTATTTTTAGTGGATTGCATATATGCTATTATGACGTGTGTGTGTGTGGGGCAACGACTTTGTTACCGGTAGAATAATTATTGGACTGCAATGATAAAAAAATGGCCCAATAGAGTTTTCACCTTCGTCTGTTGCTAAGGAGACAAAATACATAAGCTGCTTTGATAAATGTGTTTTATTCTTGCGAGGAAAATGACAACACAGAGTAGCTCATGATGAACTCACTGGATATGTTAGACCTATGTCTGAGTTCCTTTGGATGAAGATGCATTTCAGGTTATTTTACCTTCGAGCATGAAAGATGTAATTTATATTTGATCGAATTAAAAACCGTCTCCGTTTAAGAACAATGAGAAGAGTGTAGTTATATAACTGCATAATCTATATCAAGGATTTGATCCATCTATCTATCTATACTGTATATAAAGGCAAAATTTCTTTTGGTGTTATCAACTACTTATCTAAAATGCTGACAAGTGACATTTCAAGAGATATTTTGAAAAATGACACAAAATACAAATCTTAAATGGTAATAACTATCTATAAAGGCATGTTTGGTTTCATAAATTAAACTTCATTAAAAATATAGTTATAATAAATTATAAAGCCCAAAATTAGTGTTACAAAAATATCATATTGCTAACTTTATCTTTGGCACATATTTGGTTTTAACAGTTTTAAATTCATTACAAAAAAAATTTGTTGTTAAAATTAAATTTAAGTTTGATATGATGATAATATTTTGCCATACGCATAACTAACTTATTTTTCTTTAATTTATGATTCATTTTATCGAATGTGATGATAAACACTTATACATAATGCTTGATTTTTTTAGTAAAATTATATTATTAACTTTATTTTTGCACACGTATCGCGTGTGCCACGATGATACTATTTATTAAGCCAAAACATGGTTTGATTTTGTGTAACACCTCTTTGGTGTTACATAACTACCAATTTATAATGATGACAAGTGGCATTCCAAGATATTTTTTAAAAAGTGACACAAAATAAGAATTTTAATTGGTAAGTAACTACTTATATAATCATGTTTAGTTCTTCACAAATTTAAATTCATAAAAAAAATAGAGTTAAAGTGAAATTTAAAAGATCAAGTTTGATACAATAATAATATTTTGCTAACTTATTTTTGGACACATATGACTAACTTATTTTTCTGTTATTTAAAATTCATTTTACTGAATATGACAATAAACGCGTATACGTGATGTTTGATTTTTTTTTTAACAAAAAATATACTATTAATATCATTTTCGCACACGTATCGCATGTGTCACGGTAACTTGTACTACATATAATGAGAACACCTTTTTCATTTTCGGTACTGAAAGTAATTATGGTAACGGCACGTGTCCAAAATGAAGGTAAAATCTTACAATACTTTTTTGATGTTACGTAACAACTTACTTATAATAATGACAAATGATATTTCAAGAAAATTTTTACAAGGTGATACAAAATAAAAATTTAATTGGTAAGTACCTATGAAAATATGTTTAGTTTTCATAAGTTCAAATTCATCAGAAAATATGTATAGTTAAAAAAAATTTAAAAACCAAGTTTGATAACAATAATAATATTTTGTTAACTTATTTTTGGACACGTATGGTTGACTTATTTTTCTTTTATTTAAGATTTATTTTATCGAATATAATAATAAACATGTATACGTCATCTTTATTATAATTTTTTTAACAAAATTTGTATTATTAGTTTTATTTTTGCACACACATTGCGTCCGATAACTTGTTGAAAATAATGTGAAACTTCAGGGGGCATCCACGTATACTGCTTTTGACGGCGTCGTATCACTCGGCGTCTATTAGTCTACGTTTTCTAAATTTTATTCAGATCGTCTTCTTGGGAAAAAAGAAAGGTTTTTCTCCATATTTCTTACCAGCAGAACAAAATTTCAGTCTAAAACCCTAGAAAGTGAAATCCCACAAATTGAATCATCATCATGAGCCGTGGCAGTGGAGGCGGTTACGATCGTCACATTACAATATTTTCACCCGAAGGCCGTCTCTTCCAAGTAGGTACGAATCCTTCACCTTCAAGTTACCCTGATTTCCGATCTAGGTTTTAACAAAATCAATGAACTACTGAGGAATCAAATCAATTGAGTTTTTTTAATAATTTGTGCAGAGTATGCTTTTAAAGCTGTTAAGGCTGCCGGCGTCACTTCAATCGGTGTCCGAGGCAAAGATTCGGTGTGTGTCGTTACACAGAAGAAGGTCCCGGTGAGTATCGCAACGATTGACCGAGTTTGAGTTGTCAAACAGTAGTTATTTGACCTGTAATTACTATTGGAGTTCAATTCAGTGTTTAGATGTTCAGTTAATATTCTATAGTGTTATAGAGAAGACGCAGGGGACAAACGTTATGAAATGGAGGGAGCATGTTCCGTATGGAGGTTGAATTAGTTTGTGATGTTCAAGCTTTGAATTTTTTTTATTGCAGGACAAGCTTTTGGATCCGACCAGTGTGACACATCTTTTCCCCGTCACGAAGTTCCTTGGCTTGTTAGCTACTGGCACAACAGGTTATTTTCTACTATTTTTATGCATTTTCAACTTTGGAGATGATGACTAATTTCAAAAAAGAGGCTTAAGTACTGCTGAATGTTGTTTGTTAATAGGTTTTGGGTGGTTTTCATTGATTATCTCATGATTTATTGATCTGATACACTGGTGGTGTGTCCATGAACTTCGTTCAGATGGCTCTACCGCTAACCCCACATGCTTGTACAGGGGTTCACTGGTTTCACTCGGGATACCACCTGACTAAAGGTTTTGAATGTGTTTTTCATCATAGAGTGAGGAAGTAGAATTCCTGGGAGGAAATAATGTAATCTTTGGCATTTTTTTTTACATAAGCGAGTTTACATGATTGTTTGGGAATTAGTCATATTAGAGGTATTGCTAGGGTTTCTGTTTTATTGGGAGAGAAACTCACATATTAATTTGCAGAAAAGTAGGTAAACTGACCAACATATATACCTGTCACTAACTCATAGTAAGTGTGGATTGTGTTACTCAACATACAAAACTTTGTTAGCTCGTCTTGTGGAAATGTTTAACATTTCATTTTCCAGCCGATGCAAGGACCTTGGTTCAGCAAGCAAGGAATGAAGCAGCAGAGTTTCGCTTCAAATATGGATACGAGATGCCTGTTGATGTGTTGGCCAAATGGTAATCTCGTCCTTCATCAGAATATTAAGTTTTTATCTGTTTATGTGACATCTGATATTACTCAATGAAGAAGCCTGTTTGGTTGATTCTGGTGACATGCATCAGATGCTGGTTGAGTTATTGATATGTCTCAAATCTTTAAGCATTGCATGCAGTTAGTAGGGGAACTTTGTTACATAGGGCAATCAATATCTTTCATAATTTCTTTTCTCACTGTGTTGTATGCTATCCTGTTTAATGGCATTTTATATGCTTTTTCTTTGTTTTTGTAATGTCTAAACTAGGAAATTCAGATCTGGTCCTTTTCGTCAGTGAATTGATTATGGGAGTGGCACATGCCATCTTGCACTAAATGTGCTCTAATTAGTTTAAAACTGTTTCCTAAGTGCACTTTTTGTAAATTGAGTAATCTGTACTTCACTTTTTGCGAGTCGCATACGGGAGTGAGGTTTCTTCTTCTGTCTAGTTGGTATTATCTGTTATCTAGGTTTTGCATAGTTGGACCATGCTATCTAAAGTTCTATGTTTATTGTTCTTATTGGATCACCAATAAGCTAAAGTTATTTTTCATAATAGTCCCTTTGTGAGGATCTCTTCGTGTTCTTCTCACAGTTGCTTCCATAAGTATTAAAGTTGCAGGAAACTCCTAATATGGTGAAGTTTCTCTCTCGGAAACTCGCTTTTGCGATCCCAAGTTAGAAGTTCCATGGGATCTCGTCCCAAGCTAATATGAGAACTCGATCCCGTTAGCTGGATATAGATGCATGGAACAAGTGAGAGAATACCTGAAAATCAAGCCCTTTTCAACTCAATTTCTCGTTTCTCTCTTCCTTCAAGTCCTTAAAACCTCCTTGTTTGTTGTAGCTGGCTATGTAAACTATACTAAACAAATGATAATACTCTTTACACATTTATTTATTCAAGCCGCTCCCAACCTCATATTCTTCTTGGTGCTTACGCTCCCCCGCCCCCATTCCCGCCTCCGCCTCCGCCCCCGCCCCCGCCCCCGCTTTGTGCAACTAAGTATTAAACTAACATCCGGAAGGCTTTGTTTTTTTAATATACTTTGAGACAATTGTATGGAATCTGAAGCATTCTTTATGGACTTTGTGCAGGATTGCCGACAAATCGCAAGTCTATACTCAACATGCCTATATGAGACCCCTTGGAGTAGGTATGTTTTTGGCTTTTTTGCGCTGTCGTGAGAGGTTTATTAATTCATTTTCCCCCTAATAATCCACTATGCATCAGATTTGGTTTTATGTTTGTCTAATGTCACGTATTTGCATGTCAAAGTAGTGGGTTTAGTTCTCTCTCTCCCCAGAACCCTACTAAAGAATTATACGTTTTCATCATTTTTTGTTCTTGCTTTTGGCAGTTGCTATGGTTTTGGGACTTGACGATGAGTTTGGACCTCGGCTGTTTAAGTGTGATCCGGCTGGCCACTTCTTTGGTCACAAGGTATGTGAGAGTTTTCTTTAAACTACTTATGCTTTTTGTCACAACGTAAGTAATCACTTCGGGTGTCGATTTCCCAATCATGAAGAGCTTGACTTCCCTTTATGACGTTTTTGGAGGACTTTGTTCTTTAATGTCTTTCTTGCATGCTCTGTAGATTTTGGTCCCTATAGGAAACAATGAGACTTTTTTGGTTGGCTTTACAGGGATAATTTAATACCCACGGTATTTACAGGTCAAGCTTCTTGATCAAGTCAAATTTTCTTTTGCGCATAGATCCCGTACCTTACACCTTAGTTCGCAGTGTCCTTTTATTTTCCAATACAATGGAGAAACATCCATTACATCTACACAGTAGTATGGATCACCACTTCTCCTTTTCCCCTTCATCCGCCATGGGATGAGTTGGAAGAGGTATCAAAGTTCGCTTGATTCCATTTTTTTTGTAACTTGGTAAATACGTCAGCATAGAGGTTGCTTGGAAATTATCTCTTGCATATCATTGAGCCTAATTGCTTTTCGAGGAAAGTTGTTTAGGCATGTATGCGGTGTTTGCGTAATCACCTCTGAAAGTAGCTTAGCGACCTTGGAACGGAATTTTCGATGTCAAAAGGTAAAAGGGGATAGAAGGAGTAACAATGAATAGACCATGTACATAATCATATAAACTTCGACTATAATCTGTGTTATGCGGGGCAGGCTCAGAATCCGACACAGACACCAGTACTGAATCCGTGTCAGATTCACCAGATTCAAAATGGATCTGCCACCAGAATAAGAGAATGGAGATGAATTAGAGAGATCTGGATATTCTTTTGATGTAGAGGAAGACGAAGATCTGAATGCAGAAAGAGAGATTTCAATGTTGGTGGAGAGAGTGAGAGATGCGAGAGTATGGACTTCAGCTGTAAAAGCCAACACAGCACCATCAAACTTATAAAACGTGTTTCGGCCTTGACTAAAAGTAAAAAGTGGGGCCTGCAAAGACAGCTATACCTCTCAGCTTTCTTTATGCCCCCACTAGTTATGCTATATTTCTGAAATCTGCCACAGAGGTTTAAGTAGTTTCAAACTAAGAATACCTGAATTTACTCAAGATTTTGCTTAATCTTGCATTCTTTTAGATATATTTCGAGGACACCCTTGGACATATAATCGTATATGCTCCAATTATGTGTCATCTCTGTGTTCGTTACGGATCCTCGTATTCGTTTCCGTCTCTTTTGCCGTGTCCAGATATCCTATAGATTGTAAGATGGTGAATCCGACATTTGGACACAATAAAAGAGAAAAATACAGGTTTATAAAAGAGATCAATTCCAAGCAACCTCTACATTGACGTGTTTACAATGAAAAAACACAATGGGATCAAGCAAACTCGATGAAGTGGAAAAGGCAAAGAGGTAATCTGATCTGCTGTGGCAATGTACATGGCTGTTTCTCCATTTGTGTTGAGATATTTATTGAATATTTAAGGTGTTGGGTGCATGAACCATGCGTGAAAGCAAAATTAACACGATCAATAAGCCTGAATTTTGAATTTGATAGTGTGCGCTTATCTACTAATTCTGGCTTCTTAAAAGTAAAGCTGGTCCTGAAGAGCGGCTTCTTAAAAGTAAACCTGGTTTCAGAGAGCATGTGAAATATGTTTTGGTTGTCTGTAATCATATTCTGCTTAACAAATTGTGATATAAGCACCATGCTCTAATATTCTATATGATGTGTTCTAGGCAACAAGTGCTGGATTAAAAGAGCAAGAAGCAATAAATTTCCTGGAGAAGAAAATGAAAAATGATCCCTCATTTTCCTACGAGGAGACAGTGCAGGTGCATATTCCCTTATCCATTTTAGATATCCTGCTAAGGTGAAGAGTTGCATTTTCAGTAATCTGGATCTTTTATCACAGTACAAGATAAAATAAACAGGCAAGAGGAGTTATTGGCATTGGTTACTATGAGCTGTTGATCAGTATGATAAGATCCACAGTAGTTAGACTTGCTTGGTTGTCTGATTACCTGAAGAAACAACCCATTTTGCTTCTGCGTTTACAATGCACCCTTTGGCTTCTATAAACTTGTCACCTTCCTCAGTTTTATGAAAAATTGTCAGAGTTAGGTGACATCATTTTTTTTTGAGGATGCTTGCCCTTTCAATAGAAGTGAAGTAATATACGAGAGCAAATGTGCACAAGGGGCAGAAAAAGGGTAGTATTACAGCATTCACGAGCTACAACGATTAAATTTTATACAGCAATTGACTCTCTCTGCCATTTCAGCAAGAAAACTCAGCACCATAGCCATTTTATGATACCGCCTACTGCACCAAATCCAAATCACCACTAAATTCACCAGAAATGATGAAGTGGGAAGAAAAACAGAGCTTTTCTGTGAGGTGCTTTCAGCTTGAGGAGTGAGAGAGAGTAAACTTTATGGATGAACATAGGGGGAATTAGATGTGTTAGCGACCTGAGATTAGCCAGGATGAAGAGGTTTTTTGTTGCTAGTTCATGTGGAGATTAGGCATTGGAGAAATTGAATGTTTTCCAGGTGATGGTGATTGTGGTGGCTGGACCATAGGAGGTAGCTGACAAGGGTTGGGGTTCATGGTCTAGGTTTGTTAATCTTTTTCAAGAGGGTGAGGGAGGTGCAACCTTCATTAGGTTGATCACAGGAGACATGAATGGAGGAATTTGTGAAGAAATGTGCATGCCTGTGTATAGAGAGACCGAATGGATAGGGACTTATATGATGGTAGTGATGACCAGCGTCCTGGTTTATTGGATACAAGGGAGATGGGAGGGGGGCAGGGATTCTTTCTAATTTCTGAAGTGTGATATGGGGATTGAGTAAAAGAACTTGAAATTAATTTGAAGAAGAAAATTGAGTTACGTAAGAGGCTAAATTTTTTTTTTATTTGTGGACTTAGAAAGACATAAGATTCTGGTTTCAACACAGGCAAATTAAGTGATCAACCTTATTGGATTGGTTAATACTAAAGTGCCTAGAATACTAATGCAACCAAGCTATGAACCTGCATGCAGTTGCAGAGTGATATATCAAATGCTTCCATCATTTGATTTTAGGATCAAGCTTCTGTACATGCTGTTTGTGGTGTTTCTTTCGATTGTATTATAAGCTTTGCTGCTTCTGCTTTCTCTGGTGTTTCTCTGCATGGCATGTCAAATCAATGCTTCGTTAGTTCAAGCTCTCACATATAGTCTTATCAATGCTTCGTTATATATGGCTGAATGGTTCTTCAGTCCTATAATCTCTATGTCATGCCTTGTCCTCTTGTGCCTTTTATCTGTGACAATATGAACCTCCTCCCTTCCCTTGGAAGATTTGTAAACGACATGGTGTAAACTAGAATTACAATATCTTCATTAAGCTTTGTTTCCAGAAACAGCACTGAGTTATGGTTGTCTTATATATCTCGGAAATCTAACTTATAACGTGTTTCCTTTGATTGACGTTGCTATGTAACTTCTATTATGTAGACTGCAATTTCTGCTCTGCAATCTGTTCTACAAGAGGACTTCAAGGCGACTGAGATTGAGGTACTTAGATCCCATCCTTATTTTTAGCTACAAAATTGGGAGGAGACCTCTGCATGCAGTTTTTGTATGCTGAAAAGTGCAGAATGCTGGACGGTTTTCCCCGTTTGTTGCTTAAATGACGTGGTTGTTTGCATAACTTGATTTATACATACATTCATGTATGTTAGTATATTGACATAGCAATCACAATAAATCTTGTATATAATTCTGACTTGTAAGTAACTGGAGGTGGCTTCTTGGATTGGGTGTTATTGCAATCATCAGGCTTTCTAATCTAGATTTAATGATTTGACAGGTTGGAGTTGTGAGAGAAGGGAATCCCGTCTTCCGCGTACTGTCAACTGAGGAGATTGACGAGCACCTGACTGCTATAAGTGAGCGTGATTAAGCACCGAGCTTACACTAAAACTTCCTGGAGGAACGTTAATCAAGATTGCTTGCTGGAAGACAAATATCTCATCTTAATCTTATAATCTGGAAAATGCCTGTTTGCGGTTGTTATATTCAATCAGCAAGCATGTACTTGAAGCAGATTACCTTGGAATTTTAATGATCTGAATTGTTCTTCGCGTCCAAGATACTCTATATATTTCCTTGTTGCGTCTCTGTAGTTTTATTGAAGTTGTTCACAGACTCTTAAACTTAACCTACACATCTGAAGTCTCGAATTTCTAAAATCGGTGAGAGGAGGTTGCAGTGGTATACACCAGAGGGCTGAAGTAACTTTCACAAGCTTAAAGTAGATTAGACTTTGCAGTACGGTCATCGACCGTTGTGGGAACTGCTAATGGACAAGAGAATGCAAAGATCCGAATTATAGTTGATTGGCATCCTACAATGAAAAATGGGCTCGAACATACTGAAATTTAAACAGTGTCTCAGGAAAAAGAAAGTAAAATTTTGGGCAAGACACTTTTCATTTGGCCAAGGCTTGAGAGAACTTGGAAACTGGAATCTGGGATTGGGCTTTCTCATGACGTGCTGTGCAAATTGAAGTTACAGTCTATAAATGAACTCTTGTAACAAAGATTCAATTTATGTTGGACTCATAGTGGCCGCCGATAGTCTTACCAAGGAGTCAAGTTCTTCTTCTTGCACAATACCAAGCTTCGGCCATCACAGATAATCAGAAAAAGATAGGCTGTGGTGGTAGAAGTGAAGATGGAGATATCTGGAAGTGAGGAGCAACGTTGAAGTGAGAATAAATGTTAAATTGGCGGGGGGAAGTCTTACCAGGCTTTGACTTTCGTAGATAATCAGAAAAAGAGATTGTATTGTTAAAAAAATGAGAAGAAATGTTAAATTTGTCTGGAATGGAAAGTCTTACCAGGCTTTGACTTTCGTAAATAATCAGAAAAATAGATTGTATTGTTGCAGGGAGAGGCATCATGCTATAGTGGTAGAAGTGAAGAAGGAGACATTAGGAGGGTTACGTTGTATCGGCAGGAGTCTTCAAGGGCAGTTGAGGAAATTCTAGTTTTAGATAGTTTCCGATAAACAAATCCCATCAAATCCGACCTCTTTTGGTTGGATTTCAGTAAGTTAAAACAAATCCAATAAAATCCCCTGTAATTCCATTCCAAATCCAGTTTTAATGGTTCCAAACAAGTAAAATTCTAATTTCAAACAGACTTTAAATGATAAAGAGAAGTTTAAATAAAAGCAAAGAAATAGGGTTTTTTGCATTGAGATTAGGGTTTGCTAATTATACAAAGACAGAGATAACCAAAAAGGCATTTATGTTGTTAGTGACATTATATATTTTTAGGATTTTTTAGTGCTTTTTAGATGTTAATTTTAAATCTCGTGTCATTGTTTATACTATAGCTTATGGCATAAATGTGTTATCAAAATCAAGTGATACAACTCTGGTTTTGGTTTTGATACCTTTAGATTCGGTTTAAGTTTAAAAATGAGTGAAACAACTTCATAAAAAGTAAATATGCGTCACTTCTTTTGAGAAAGAAGGAATAAATTATGGAATTAGTTTACGATCATTATGAAAGAAATTGCTGGCAACGCAATGTGTTCATTCGGTAAAGAATGATGGTCTAGAACTAAGGACGATGAAATTTATCTAAAGCTTTTGTATTCTTACATTTCTTATTCAGCACATCACATTCTTATGACACTTATAACGGCTTGTTTTCGTTTATTATGAGTCATGGATCTTTAAAACTTTTTTGGCCTTATAATTTTTTTTTGATGTAAACTGATGTATAACTTGCTGAAGATGTTATAATTAGTGTTAATGATACTTTTGTGTGCACATTTTATAGCTTAATTTTTTGCATCTAAAAGCGAGGATCTCACGTGTGGAACGCATTGGGTGCTGCCTAGTGTGTTTAAAAGTAAGCACATCAAATACTGACCAGCTAGACTAAAAGTCCGTTTGAAATTGATTTTCAAAAAATAATTTTTAGGTTAAAAAGAAACATTTTTTTTAAAACAATTTTAATCATTTATTTGCAGTATTGTTATCTGTTTGACAAAAGTTGCAAAAAGACTTGTTAAAAGCTGTGTAAGGAGTTTGATAGCACTAAAAATAATTTTAATGTGAGAAAATGATTTAAAGGGCATCCAAGAACATGTAAGATTCTCAATATTTTTCTTAACAAATTTTTTAGCATATGTAAACTATATAGTATGGCTATTTTTTCACCCTTTGTGTATTGCATGTCCAACACAACTGCATCGGAATGTTTGCTCACACTTTCTTTCTATTTGTTGCATGCAGTAATAACAGCGAAGCTATGAAACATATTGCCTCGATAAAAAAGGGGGGGGGGGGGGGGGGGGGATGATTCAATGTCATATATTTATTATATTTGAGGATAATCTAGTATTTTTATTTGTCTAACCTATTTCTCCAAAAACATAGTTATAGGAACCGAACCAGACCTATTAAACAGTGACTCGTGGTTTCACCTTCTAGTTCTTGGTTTGGACTAGATTCGCAGTTAGCAGATGACGTGGCAAAAACGGAATAAATTTAGTCCTTTTGTGTATCGAACGTGTAGTCCTGGTTAACACGAGTGCATTAATAAAAATTACTCAACCAAATGCATTTGCTAGCATGGCGGATTAAACTTGGGTTGTTCAAGATGAAGTCTTTATCGACCACCTTGATGCCATTTGACCAATCACACTTCTTTGTTAACTAGTAACACAACAAACTTACTATTCCTTGATTTAACTTAAGAAATTAATTTTACGATAGCAGTTAACGTTAAATCTAAAATTTGTTCATTATCTTGTATTCAATCAAGTAATTTCTCTTTCCTTCGTAAATTCAATTGATTCAGAATTATATTTACTTCAATCACCGGTTGAACCGTGAACATGTGCCTTTACCGATTCGATGACCGACCCAAGTATGATAACTACGTTTAAAAATGTTTAAATTTATAATGTGATTTATTAATATTAAACAGTATTCAAGTCATTGAGAGTGCTTTAAATACTTTACCTTTTATACGAAACGTCAAATGTATCCGCTTTAAACTGTTTAAAACAGATTTGAGCATCGGAATCAATATCAAACACTTGTGCAAGTATATTATCTTTGTGTGAAGCCAAAGACGCAAGCGAGCGAATAAATAAAACGTACGAGAAACGACCCACCGCGTTCAGATCTTGATCTTATGTAAACGCTCATCAGTTTCGGCTCGCAGGTGATCATTTCATCAACGAACTCTAGTATTCTTCTCGCCGCCACGTGTCCCTTCCCACAAAATTTAGGAGCGCGTTTGGTTCGGTTCTTGGAGAAATCCCAAAAATTCGTAATTTCGGAGCTAAAAGTCTAAAAGGTCGTGCAAATCCAGTTCAACTGAATATACAAGTCTTGGTGTACATACAACCCTCCAGAAAATCCGTTACTTTACTTGTCTCAGTCGATTTCGTATGCCGTAGACTCGAAGGTGTCAATCACGGAGATACCTGTAACAGCCGAGTTCTCCAGGTTCGTTTTTCTTCGACCAAAAAAAATTCACGTGGAATGTCTTTTATAATTTGGGTTTCCAGGGTTTTGTTCCTTCAGCTATTTATCATGTTGAGGTTAATTTCGATCATGGTTTTTCTGCTTTTTATTAATTTAGAGAAGTTAGGTTTAGGAAATTTGAGATAATTTGATTGTTGGGTTTAATGTTTCGGGGCCCAAATTTATCAAGATTATTGTAAAACCCTTATGCAAGATGAGAACTTTACAAGTTTTTATCCCTTAGAATTTTGTGCTTATGTTAGGTTTACAAAATGAATACCATCAGAAAATAAATAAATATAGAAAGAAAGTAAACTCAATCCTCCAATGTTCACAGAAATTGTAAATTTACAATCTTTTCTTTGCCTTGCAGTCTGTGGAATCAAGTTGAAGAGTTTTAGGGGTAACAGTCTTTTGAAGATGTAATCGTATGTGTTGGCCTCTTCGTTGCTATGCAGATTTAGGGATAGGAAGCTCATGGCAACTGCAACGATGGCGACCGCAGCAGGTGCCGCTGCCCTTTTATACTACACATTAAACAAGAAATTGCAAACTTCCCCGACAGCAGAAGATGATGACGAAAATGATGGCCTTGTGCACGTTCATGGCCCTTTGGGAATTGATAGGGTTTCCCACAGACTTATTCAGGCACCAGCAACATGGTTGGAGACGATTTCAACGTTGTCCGAGACTCTTAGGTTTACTTACTCTGAGACTCTGGGTAAGTGGCCTATTGGAGATTTGGCTTTTGGCATAAACTTTCTCTTAAAGAGACAGGTAAGCACAATGTGCGGTTGCAAGCATATAAACGTCTCTTTTGATTACATGATTTGGGGATTGTCTTGCTTTTGATAATATAGTAGTGCTGTTGTATATAACCGCCTTTCCTCTAAGTATATTACAAGTGGATGATATTAGGTGTCTAAGCTGTTAGGTACATGACATTGCTGCATCAAATGTCTAAGTATGTAATGTAAGCATTGATGTTTATTGCTGATAAAAATGACTTGTTTTCTCGGTTGTGGCTTCGTTCTGAGCTGTTATATGCTACTTGTATAATCTTCTAGCTAAGGTGCTGCTCTCACTTCCTAATCCCTGTTGCTCCAAGTTCCACGTGTTTCTGTTGTGTGTGTGACAATCTAATCTATCACAACCTTAAAAGAGAGAAAAGAACTGTTGTTACAGTTGTGACTCTGTGATTCGCTGCATGCTTCGGTTAGAGTTGTGATTCACTGATTGTTCTTAACTCAGTAAGAATTATACAGTTTGCTTGGTTATGAATCTCATCTGCATCATGTTGTTCTATAATAGAATAAAGCTGCATTCATGTGTACCTTCATAATATTGAGGTTCATACTATAAAATTTACCTGGTTATTATGCTTCCATCTCCTCAATCTCTATCCTAGATTGGTTTAGAGGACCTTCTCCATCTTTGCAAGAGCTTTAAGTTATGGCTGGTGAACTCTTAGCTTCTTTATGTGGAACACCTTGTTATATGTCAATTGGTCAATTCATGGGCACTCGCTGTCGAGTTTCCCTAAACTCAAGGAGGACAGCTGTAAGCACTCCTTTCTTCATGTGCCCCTCTTTTTTTTTCCTTCTCTTCTTTTACGTGGGGGGATGGATGCGGAGGGGAGATAAAAGAGGCTTAATAAGGCGAAGAGGGAAATGCCCCATCTTTATCCAAAGAGGAAAAATGCTTTCAAACCAATGAAACTGAGACCTTTTAGTATATCAATAGATGGATTGTCCACTGATATGCTCCCTCCCTCCCTCCCTCTATTTATACCTATATTAGGTCCTTTGAAGAATGCTTTTTCAGTATTGTAAAGGCCATTTTGTCATATCCTTGCTTAGTGCAGGATCATGCAGTTATTTATATGCTTACTAAGGAAGAAGGCAATTACAAATTAGAGCAGTAATCTCTGGTTGTTACTTAAACTAATATTAATTTCCTCTGGTTGTTATGCGGGTTGGAATTTTTTTATGTATGCCATCATGATTATGGCTTACTGTGAGATTTTGTAAGGCCAAGCTTTTTAACAGAGACATTTACTTGCAGGGGAATTTACATGTTGGGAACGTATTTGGTGGAAAAGATAGTTTACAGCTTGAAGGATCGGAGATAATTTCTGAGCTTAGATATCTCTTAAACTTTTTGACACTTTGCTGGCATTTTTCAAAGAAGCCATACCCGCTATTCTTAGAGGAGACTGGCTATTCCCAAGAAAATGTTCTTCTTCATGAACCCAAAGCCGGAGTAAGCCACTTTTGAACACTTATGCTTCTTTCCTTTTTCGTTCACTCACGACCCCAACTCTAAAGCATTATGGTGTCAAGGGGCCTGTGGGAACAACTTGATATATGGAAATTGATCGTAAATATTAGTGATGCTCTCATGTGAAATTGTGTTGCTGGGTAAATTCGAATGGTAAGAGTTGTTCGGCGGTGTAAATTTCGGTGCTGCTTTCCTATGTCATCTTGTTGGTGCAAAACTTGGATGGTAAGTTGGTACCTGAAGTTCAATACATGTATGTGTATCACCGGGCATTTGGGGTTTTTTTTTTTGTTTTTTTTTTTGGGGGGTGGGGGGCGGGGGGGGGGGGAGGGGAAGGGGGAGGGAATTATTCATATGTGGAACAGCTAGTTAAGATTGGTGCTGCTCTGGGTAAGTTTACTGGTGCAGCTTCAGGATGGTAAGTTGGTATATTGCGAGTGTATTATATTACGGGATTACCGAGTCTGTATGCCACAGGCAGTACCGGTGGCATGTGGCATGCTAAATTTTGCAAATTATGCCTATATATGAAGCTATGCATTGATTAGTTGCAAACTTTTCGGCATATTTAACCAGTGTATCTTCCTTTCACTGAACTAATTGATTCTCAATATGTGCAGATTTTGAAGCCAGCTTTTACAGTATTAATTGACCACAAATCAAAGTCTTTTCTCTTACTTATTCGTGGAACTCATAGTATTAAGGATACTCTGACAGCCGCTACTGGAGCAGTGGTACCATTTCATCACAGTGTTGTGCATGAGGGAGGAGTTAGTAATCTAGTTCTGGGATATGCACACTGTGGAATGGTTGCAGCTGCTCGCTGGATTGCAAAACTTGCGACTCCTTGTCTTATGAACGCTCTCAGTGAACATCCTGTATATAAGCTTAAGGTATTAACATTCTGGGTTTCATTCGAGGCTTACGATCATTGTTTTTAAAAAACTAACTAGTAAGCAGTATCCTCTCAGAACATGTCATCTTAGAAGTCCTCTTATGCCATATTTTGTGATGGGTTTTCTTGTTTTGTTATCTGCTATTATTTAATAAGTTTTGATTTGGCTTATATAGTAGTGATATCACCATTTCCGACTGGAAAAAGAAGTGACGTGTCTTTGTTGCTTATAGATTGTTGGGCACTCTTTGGGTGGAGGCACTGCGGCACTTTTGACATATATATTGCGGGAGAAGAAGGAACTGTCAACAACTACCTGTGTAACATTTGCTCCAGGTTTTCTATGATATTAGTTTTATGTTTTCTGTGCTTGTCCTATTATTAGCCATAGAGTTGTTAGGCCTTTCAGAACTCCTGACCTGATTGCAATGAGTGCCCTTATTTTTATGTGTTCTTCTAGCTTTGTGTTATTGTTGACTGCAAATTTTTTGCAGCTGCTTGCATGACATGGGAGTTGGCGGAATCAGGCAATGATTTTATTACTTCTGTTATAAATGGAGCTGATTTGGTGCCTACTTTCTCAGCCGCTTCAGTGGATGACTTGCGTGCTGAGGTTCTAATCTTGGAACTTTGCTAAAAAATATAGGTTTTGGCTGCCTTACACTTAACTGAAAAATCTGTTTTCTTATACTGTTGGATAAAAATGGCGTTCGCACAATATATGCTGATTTTGGTGGTAGGAGATGGTCTTGTATTTTCCTTTTTCTTCTGCGCATGTGGGTTGCTGGGGGTGGGGGTGTGTTCATACTTAAGGTCCATGGTATACTTTAGTAGGTTTGTATTTGAACTGTTACTTTTTTTAGTACTCATTACTCTCTCTGTTCCTTAATTATGGGCCCCTCTTTCAGCATTAAACATTAGGTGGACAATTTCGACTATCCGAATTTATCTTTTCAGCAGTTTTAGAACTATATATACCGGTATCACCGTCCAACAATCATTGCAAATTTTTTTATATTGACTGTTAAGGCACATAATGAGATTTTGTCTATTTTAGGAATGTAATTAATTTATGGGATGAAGGCAGTAATACCTTACTTTCTCCTTCAATCCGATTGATGATGAAGCAGGGTTATATAGCACATTTCAAGTAGAAAGAACAAACTATAGCAATGCTGATACTTTGAGCAACTCCTTGTGCTTTTCTTGAAATTTGGTTCTTGCTCTTTATGAAAATTGTTTGGTACGTGTCGTTTATATGGTTGACGACGACCGTTCCAGTCCTTTATTTACTCACACGATCAACATCCACCACTCTGCCTGGAATGGACAAGTATTTCGTGGCTGCTTTCTTGGCTGCCGGCAAAACTAACTTTCCTGCACCTTTTCTAGAGTAGTTAGTATATTATGTGCTTTGTGGGTACATATACATTATTTACTTATTTTTCTCCTGCAGGTGACGGCATCTGCTTGGCTGAATGATCTAAGGTATCAGATTGAGCATACCAGGATTCTTAGTACTGTCTACTGGTCTGCATCAGCTCTGGGTTCACGACTTCCGTCAATTGCCAGTGCTCGGGCAAAAGTGGCTGGTGCTGGTGCAATCTTGCGCCCAGTTTCCAGTGGTACGCAGGTCTGATTTCCATAAAACATCTTAAACCTCTTCCACGAAGCTAATCATGCAAATATCTAATATTGCTGTAGTAAACCATGTCATTTTCCTTAATTTTTCTACGTCGCTGTTTCACACAGCTTATCATGTTTTAAGCTTTGTGATCCCCATCTAGTTGGTAAAGAAATGACCATGCGTCGATGCTTAGTAATAACATTCTTGCCAACTCTGTTTCAGACATGCAAAAGTTTTATTTCATTAAAGTGTTATCCTGACTGAGATGACTTCAGGTAATAACTTTTTTCCTGGTGGTAATTCTGATAACATAGGTTGTGATGAAGAGAGCCCAAAGCATGGCTCAGGCAGCATGGTCACGGCCAAGCCTCCACTTATCATCATGGGCGTGCATGGGTCCTCGTCATCGAACCACAGCTACTCGTGCAAACTCTGACGAAGCATACTCCCCAGATTCTTCAGCTACTAGAACAGAAACTGTGGAGCCTCTTCGTACATCCCCCAAGAAGACCATAACAGGAATTGAAGCTATGGAACTTCCAGTTTCGTCTTCAGAGGCAATGGCATGGACATCAGAGATTGAATGTTCTTATTCGGAGGAGTCAGGTCTGCCAGGTGCAGTGGATGCCGATCTTCATGACGGTGACAACCTTGTAGGCCAGAATACACGTGAAGACCGCATGACTGAAGTTGAGCTGTGGCAACAACTTGAACACGAGCTGTATGAACATAGAGAAGGTGATGAAGCTGATGTCGAGAAGGAAATAAGAGAAGAAGAAGAAGCCGCCATTGCTGAGGTGCGTGAGAGCCAGTCAGAGAGCTCTGTGCCGGAAACGAAGGAGGTACACAGATTTTTCCCTCCAGGAAAGGTTATGCATATTGTCACGCTTCTCCCTGACGAGGTTGAGGGTGAAAGTGATGACAATACCTCCAATGAGGTGGATAATAACCAGCCAGCAGAGCCTAAAGTTGGGATCTTTCTCACCCCTAGATCCTTGTATAGTAAATTGAGGTTGTCTCAGACCATGATTGCTGATCACTTCATGCCAGTATATAGAAGACAGATTGAAAAGCTGATTAGAGAACATGAGAAGGAAGGAACTTCCGAAAGCCACGAATGTCTAGAAAAGACCGAGGCACTATTATAGGGGAATGAGTGGTCGAACTATGTAACAAAAAAGCACAACTATACTGAAGGTGAATCCTGATTCTGACTTCCATAGGGTTTCTGATCAACGTGGGGAGAACACCGTGCCATGCTATATTGCCTCCTCTGCAAACCGCAGTTGTGGGGCTTGTTCTAGGTAAAAAAAAAAAAAGAGATGGGCGGATGCACGGAAGTGATATTCTGGAACTGTCGCGGTGATGCCTATAAATGGAAAATTGTTGGTCGGTTATTCTTTTTTTATAAAGCTCATGAACACAAGCTCCAATTTTTGTACATGCTAATATAGGTTGAGATTTCGATTCTTCCTGATATTCAGTAAAAGATAGTTGATATGTTTAGAACGATTATTTTCGAATCCAGTTAAATTTATTCTAAAAAATAGTCCATCTGAACATTTTATTGCTAGTTGTATTGAGAGTTTTTTGACGACGGAGACCGAAAAAGACGATGAAAGTAATGAGGGGAGTTGCTTGCATAGAGTACTTCGAAAAGAAAAATCATAGGTTCAGGTGGTCCTCTTGTTTGGCAAGGGGTAACTTTAGATTACCCAGAATCAGGGCCTGGCCAAGTTACGAACTTGCTTTCCCTTCTTTGTGGAGACGATGGTTCACTTTCTGAGAAGCTGCTAGCAAACGCCGTCATTGGAAGGAAATTGGCTTCGGCGTTCCATGCCCTCTCTTGCTGAACAGTATCCTGAGTTTTACCTCTTGTAGTAAAGTTGGTATAGCATTGCAAGTATTGGAGGGGTCAGACAACGTTTGAGATTGCATTTCAATCAGCCTTGAACACTATTTAGTACTGGGATTCTGACTGTTGCAGCAGGGTAGTAATTAACAAGTACTTCACTTAGTTATAGTTGTGATTTACATGATGAGGATTAGATGGACTATGATTTGCAGTCTCCATAGACGATTTATGATCTCCGGAGCATAGCGGTGAAGATGAACTCCGGGGATTACCTTGGGGAGTGCATTAAAATGTTTTCGAGTTCACCGAAGGCTCTGGTGAACTTCCATTCTTATGGCCTAGGTTTGGAGAGATGGAGCATCGGTGATGTCCGGAGGATGGAATGGCAATTTTTGGATGCTAAGATCAAAGAATGGATAAGGGCAGTTAAAAAGATAGCAGAACAAGAATCCTAACAAGAAGAGAAAAAAGGAAAGGTCCTTTCACTTTGCCAAGCGGGGTCACTACATGAGGGCGGTTGATTGACTCTCGCGCTACCAAACAGGTTAGTCGTTCGTAGGACCAAAATAGCATAGATATTAGCTGAGCCCTTTTTTTTTTTTTGACCATTAAGCTCCAAGAAGACAATCCCTATCTATCTAAACTACGTATAAAAAGAGCACAATTCTTAGTGGAACAAGGCATTTCTAGTATTTCGGGTGCCAATATATATATATTTTTTGTCTTATTGATTGGAGGTTACATATTGTTTCAGTAAACATCTAATGTCTTAATATGTAAAATTGAGATGTTAACTGTCATAGACCCTGACCAAATCTTCATATAGCAATGGGCTACCATGATGTCCTTTATATATGATTTCGCTTTCAAAATGTTAATGCCCAAATCTAATTTCTAGCTTACTGTTGAATGAGAGCAACATAAATTTCTTACGATTGTTTATTGTAGGAACAAAACTTACAATAGTTATGCTTGAATTAACGATAATAAAACATGTGTGCCTTGTCGCCACCGGTGAAAATAAGGAGAGGAGTTGTTTCTTAGATTTTTTAAAATTCCATTTGGTCAACGGATATAAGTGTAAATTCTCCAAATTAATGGACACGCATGTAATTTCACTCTAATATCAGGTACTTTACTGTAATTATTCCAAAAGAAAATTAATAGATTCATGTGGTTCTCTTATTTGGAGCTCCAGATATTCCAAAATCAGGGCCCCGCCAAGCTATGAACTTGCTTTCCCTTCTTCGTCCAGAAAATGGTCATCACTTTCTGAAAGCTGCTAGCAAACGCGTCACCGGAAGGAAAATGGCTTTGGCTTCCCATGTCCTCTCTTGCTGAATTTTACCTTCATAAAGTTTCTCATGGCATGAAGTATAGCAAGGATTACAAGTGATGGAAGGGTCAGACAACGTTGAGGTTGCATTTCAATCAGCCTTGAACACCATCTTGCACTGGGATTCGACTGTTGCAGCAGGAGAAGGAATTAACAAGTACTTGCTAGCCGTTGACGACGTCCGCTGCTGGATGGAGTCCACGGTAGGGGAGGCGGCTTCCGAGGACCGAAGCAAGGCCGACTATGCGATGACCAGGGCCATGGCTCGGCTCAAGCACGAGTTCGAGAACATCCTGACCCGCGACACCGCTCCAAGGTACTCTACTTGCTCAAGTTCACTTACTGACAGTTCTAGTTATGATATGGACTATGATTTGCCGTCTCCGGAGACGATTTCTGATCTCCGGAGCATAGCGGTGAGGATGAACTCCGGGGGTTACCTCGGGGAGTGCGTTAAGGTGTATTCGAGCGCACGGAAGGCTCTCGTGGACCTCCATTTTGATGGACTAGGCGTGGAGAGATTGAGCACGGGTGATGTCCGGATGATGGAATGGCAACTGTTGGATTTTAAGATTAACAAATGGAAAAGGGCGGTTAAAGTTTGCATGCGGATTATCTTTACCAACGAATGGCGTCTGTGTAAGCAAGTCTTCGAAGGTCTTGGGAGACCTGGCACAGATGGTGCCTGCTTTAGGATGGTTGCTAAAGATGCCGCAACTCATTTATTTAACTTTGCCGATGCAATAACTAATATCCGTCCATCACCAGAGAAACTATTCAGGATTTTAGACATACACGAGGCTTTGTCGGATCCTTTGCCTGATTCGGACGTTCCCTTTCCGTCGATTCGAATCCAGGGAGCTGAAGTACTAATTCCTCGACTGTCCAAGGTGGTCAGAGAGGTCCTGCAGAAATTTGAGGAAGCTTTGCTTGGTGAGCTGTCTCAAGATCTACCCCCGGGAGGGGGAATTCACACCTTGACAATTTATGTGATGAAATATGTCGTTCGGATCTCCAACTACGAGCAAACATTAACTCGATTGATCACAATCAAGCCGGAGGTTCTGACTGCGGAGTTGATCGAACTGGAGGAGCGAACCCCATTAGAGCTCCATTTGATTTGGATCCTTGAGAAGTTACGCTTCAAATTGGAAGTCAAGTCGAAGCACTACAAAAATGCATTGTTGGCCGACTTGTTCATGATGAATAACATTCAATACATGGTGGGGGAAATTCTAACTTGTCCTAAGTTGAGGAGCATGATTACCGATGATTTTCTGACGAGGTTGAAGAGGACAGTGCAGCAGGCGGCGACTAGCTATCAGAGAGCGACCTTGGTAAAGGTTTTGTCTTGTCTGAGACCAGAGGGACTAAACGTGAATGGTGTGTCAAAGAGTGCCCTTAGAAAAAGGATTAAGACCTTCAATTTGATGTTTGAGGAGGTTCACAAGACCCAAGTAAGATGGTCTGTCCCGGATTCTCAGCTCCGGGAGGAGCTTCGTTTGTCGATAACCCAGAAAGTCATATTGGCTTATAGGTTCTTTACAGAACAGCACTTAAACGCGTTTGGTCGCACTTTGTACTTAAAGTACACCCCCGAGGACCTTGAGACTGCATGTTTGGAGTTATTCGAGGGTGACGTTCCACGTCCCGAGCCTCCTTGTGAAGTTCCACGTCCCAAGCCTTGTGAAGTTCCACCTACATATCACTACCATCGTGCACGTAAAGGGTATAGGCCTTATCCGTGCTTTAAGAGTGCGAGTAATTGGGGTAACCTGGAAGAGTTCTCTTTGGAGATGCTACTTCTTGTCACATACAATTTCTCAGAGGAGCACATCATTGGCATCGGAAGCTATGGACCGGTCTACCGTGCCACATTAAATGATGATCGTGCAGTGGCCATCAGACGTGCTAAATTCTCGACCTCCTCTACAGACGCCGGAGGTACCATGGGCCGAGAAGACAAGGACAATGCTTTCCTCAAAGAACTTGAGCTCTTATCCCGCCTCAACCACAGAAACCTTGCCCGGCTCCTGGGGTTTTGCAAAGATAGCAATGAGCTTGTATTAGTTTCTGAGTACATGAGCAATGGCAACCTCTATGACCATCTCCACAAGCTCAAGAGCCCCCGTTTAAGGTTGTGGCCTGCACGCATTAAAGTGGCGCTAGACGTGGCTAGAGGAATTGAATACCTCCACACCCGCATGGTGTCACATGGTGACATCAATTCATCCAATGTATGGCTTGATGCAACTTGGACTGCCAGAGTGTCCGATGTTGGACTACTGCACGAGACTTCACCCCTTTCTTTTGATGCAGCTGGCTCCACAGGTTACATGGATCCCGAGCGCTATAGGTTGCAACGATTGACCACTAAGAGCGACGTGTATAGCTTCGGAGTATTATTGCTGGAGCTATTATCCGGGAACATGGTAGCATGTGAAGATGGAAATGGGGTCCCTCGACGTGTGGTTGATTTTGTGGTTCCATATATTGAACAGGATAATCTCTGTAAGGTTCTTGACCCCGAGGTGTCGCCTTCAACACCATTTGAGATAGAAGCAGTGGAATACATGGGGTATCTAGCAGCAGATTGTACCAGCCTGGAAGTTGAAGACCGACCAACAATGACAGAGATAGTTTCTAGCTTAGAAAGAGCATTGGCTGCATGTGTGGAAGCCCCAGCGTCAATTAGTTCTTCCGCGTAATTCAGCTGACTTGATTGAGGACACATGTTGATACGTCCCCTGGAAGTGAAGGTAAATGCATCTACTGCATAAATTGAAGCTCTTGGTTTTCATCATTTTAGATCACTAGTACAAGTGACTGTCTTTTTCCGGTGCAGATTTTGTTCTCCGTGGACGAGTGAAGAGTCTCAAGAAAGTATTGATCTAGTGATCTGCTGAACAAACTAGGGAGTACAAGAAGCTTATGATCGAGAGTACTTGTGAAGAAACATACAGGCGGCTTCACGTTATGTTCTGTTATGAATCCAGTATTTGGGCTTTTTTTTTTTGGTGATAAAAGGCAGAATAGCATAGATAATAAATGAGGTTTCACCCAAAGGTGATTACAAGGACACCGTCATGACACACAAAAGACTAACACCAAGTTTACAAAAGGCTAACCAAAACAAAACAAGCAAAACACGTAAGCCTTATGAATTACAGATCCTGTTGCGGCAATTGCTGCAAAAAGTCATGCACCCAATCCTGGAAGACGTCTATGCGTGCATGGCATGCAAAAGCAGCTAAAGATCTGGATTCCTTAAGCTGAGGCTTCGTGGCTTTGTCAAAGCTGAACTGATGAAAGTCTGGTAATATGTAGCAAAAATCAAACATAATCGGGGCGGTGGTATCAGGGATATCCACCGTGTCCTGAAGCTGATCAATCAGAAAATTAGAATCAGTTAATAAAGAAATATGTAATAAATTCTTTTTTCTAGCCCAATAACAGGCATTAAGTAATCCTTTAGAAAGAGCAGCGAAAACATCAGAAGCTGGAAAAGATATCGCTGCAGAACCACAACGTAATCCATTCTGTGTCTGACAACGTATTCCTAAACCTGCTTTAAGCACCCTTTTGTTGAACTGTATATCAATGATCAATTGGATGGGTCTCAGCACCTCGCACGTGCACAGGGAAGGGTTACGCCTCGGTGTGCTAGAAAGTGCCAAACTAACAGGGGTGTTGCTCCTAGACTGCTGTATTGGGGTCCTCCGAGTACCGAAGGCGACATCAATATGTTGCACGAGAGTTTTGATACTAGCTATAACAGTAGAAGGCTGGAAAGGGGTTTGTCTGAAAACGAGATTGTTCCGATTAATCCATATGCACCAAACGGTGGAAAAGATTTGGATGGTTTTTTCCCGAAAAATTAAACATCCTGAATGGTTTAGAATCCACGCAATCATCCATTCAGTAAAGGAGCTGCCAACATTGTTGCTATGAAGGCCAGCTAATCCTCCGAACCAAATTGGTCGTACCGCCGGGCAATCGAAAAATAAGTGATCAACTGTTTCAGAATGACTAAGGCACAAAGGGCAAATATCAGAGTTCGAGATTGAAAGACGAAATAGGTTGCAATATAGCGGGAGTCTATTCCATAACAATTGCCAGATTAAGAAGAGGTGCTTCGAAGGTAGAGGAAGTGCCCAAACTTTCCTCCAAATGGTCGAATTGAGAGGAGGTGCGGAGGCTTGGGTACCTCGTCTAATTCTGAGCTCTAGATTGAGGTTATAAAGCATTCTGTAAGCAGTAGCCACTGAATAATCACCATTATGTGTATCTTTCCAGACTTGAGTGTCGTCCAAACCGTGTGGAGAGACATGAATAGCCAGAATCCTAGCTGATATATCGGGTGGAAATAAAGATTTGATTAGCTGGGAATTCCACTTCTGATTAAGGATAAGGTCTTTAACTAAAATTAACCCATCAAGATTGATAACGGGTAAGGCAATGGGGGGTTCTGCTACATTCGGAATCCATAGGTCATTCCATATAGAAATCAGATCTCCATTGCCAACTTGCCATCTAATACCTTTAGTAATCACCTGCCTTCCTCTGAGCACTCCACGCCAACCCCATGAATAGTTTCCCTTAGTAAAGCTGGATCTATTGTTAGGTCTAGAGCCGTATTTTCCGTTCAGGACTCTCGCGAGAAGGCTATCTGGCTCTTTCAGAATTCTCCAGCTTGTTTTGGCCAACAGAGCTTGATTTGAAATTCTAGTGTCCTTAAATCCAAGACCTCCAGATATCTTTGGCGCACACAGAGCGTTCCAATTTATCCAATTAACGGCAGTAGAGTCCTTCGTACCGGCCCACCAGAACTTACACATGATCGAGTTGATAGTTTTGCAAATGAGATTTGGGAATAAGCATAACTGCAGGTGGTAATTAAGTAACGCCATTAATACTGAAGAGATAAGGGTTGCTCTGCCTGCTTTATTCAGAAGGACACCTTTCCATCCTGCGCAACGCGCTTGCACTTTCCCTACCAGATCTTTAAAAAATTGACGTCTTCTAGACACTATGTCTAGTGTAACTCCCAAGTAAGAACCGAAAAGATCTGAGGACTGTATGCCTAACCTACCGGCAAGAGAGAGGGTCATCTGCTCATCTGCATTTGGACTTACCGTGATAGTCGACTTTTGACGATTGAGTTGTTGTCCGGACTCCTCACAATAACTATCCAGCCGAGATTTTAAAGCGAGGCAAGTACAGTCCGACCATTTTGTAAAGATAATGATGTCATCAGCAAAGAAAAGATGGGCTTTGATTAAACAAAAAGGCAATAATTTCATAGTTTCCTTTTTCTATCTATTTCCAGTTTGTGCTGCAAATATTAGTGATTATAATCTTTTACTAGTTCGTGGAACTATTTTTCCTTTACACTAGGAAACGGGGAATAGGCTTCATGAGAGTTATGGGCATGTTCGTTTTCTCATTTTTATCCCTGTTTTTTATTTGGTGTTTTCATTTTCATCATTTTAATATCCATTAAGAAATAAGGTTGCGCACTTTATCCTTTTGACAGCTGAAAAATGGCTTTCTACATTTTGATAGAGCTTTGATTATATTTTTTTAAAACAATAAAATAATAAACGTACACCATAAAGGAATTCTTTTGTCATCATTATAACTACTAAAAATAATAAAAATAAACCAACTGGACTTATATTTTTCATGCATCAAACACAATATCCTATAGAATTCACTCATTGAGGACAAGAGTTTATGTAGCAATGATCTTTAGCAACCAAAATTGTGGTTTAAAGAGGACGAATATAATCAAAGGAATGAAAGCTGTCACCACTGCCTTTTTAAATAGCATGGAAAAGTCCGCGAAGCATCACACACCATTATTGACTAGCAGGCAATGATGAGCACCTCATTTCTCATCACCTTCCTCCTCTCTCAAAAGTCAATCACCAACAAGTATCCTAAAAAGCAAATGCGCTATCATTTCTTCTGATTCCACAAACCCCAAATTACAGAATCTCCAGTTGATCATCATGTCTGATGCGCTGATCGGTGTTGTGCTAACCCAATTGGCCACAGTTTTGGACCAACAGATCCGGCAACAGGTCAAGCTGGTCACCGGCGTGGACAAGGAGATCCAGACCCTCAAAACCAAGCTCGAGTCCATCCAAGCCGTCCTTACTGACGCCGAGAAGCGGCAAATAAAAGAAGAGTCAGTCAAGCTCTGGCTAGACAAGCTCAAAAACGCTTCCTATGACATTGATGACGTGCTGACTGACTGGGCCACCGCCGTTCTACAATTACAAATCGAAAGAAGTGGTGATGGTGCTGAAAACACCGGAAAGAAGAAGGTAATAAGCTTTTATGTTTACTTGCCTTGCTTTTGTTTCAGTGAAGTGAAGCTGCGCCGTGACATAGCTATTAGAATAAGGGAGATGACCGAACACTTGAATGTCATCGCCACTGAAAAAGATAGCTACAAGTTTTATCTGAGTACGGGTGGTGAAGAACCTGAGCGGCCCAGATCAACTTCTTTCATTAACATATCAGAAATACGTGGAAGAGAAGAGGATAAGGATACCCTTATAAGCAAGTTGTTGAGTAGTGATGGGGGGCTGAGTGTTATATCCGTAGTGGGCATGGGAGGGATTGGGAAGACCACACTTGCCCAACTGGCTTACCACTGTGATGAGGTGACAAGCCATTTTAAGGAGATTATATGGGTCTGTGTGTCGGAGCCTTTTGAGCAAGTGCGAGTGGCAAAGGCAATTGTCGAGAAACTGGAAGGCGATGCGCCTAATCTCGCTGAGCTTGAGAGCGTGCTGTGTCGTATAAGTACGTTTATCGCCGAAAAAAGGTTCCTGCTTGTTCTGGATGATGTGTGGACCGAGGACCAGAGCAAGTGGGAACCATTCTTGAACGCTCTCAGGAGTGGTGCATCTGGGAGTAAGATTCTGGTGACTGCACGGAACGAGAAGATTGCCAAGATGATGAGTAGCGCGTACACGATCCGGCTGGGGCAGTTATCTCGCCCGGATTGTTGGTCTCTTTTCAGTCAGATTGCGTTCTACGGAAGAAGCGAGGAGGAGTGTGAGCAACTCGAAGATATTGGGAGGAAAATAGCAGACAAGTGCAAGGGCTTACCTCTTGCTGCAAAGACCATAGGAAGTCTGATGCGGTTCAAAAACACGGCACAAGCTTGGCAGGATGTTTTGGATAGTGATATATGGGAATGGGAAGAAGCGGCAAGAGGTCTTTTACCTTCTTTGCTGTTGAGCTACTACGATTTGCCCCCGGAACTGAAGAGGTGCTTCTTGTATTGTGCCAACTTTCCAAAGGATTACAAGATAGAGGCGGACATTTTGGTTAAATTATGGATGGCGCACGGCTATCTCAACACAGTGGCAAGTGTTGAGATGGAAGTAACAGGTGGAAAGTACTTGGAGAACTTGGTCTTGCGGTCTTTCTTCCAAGAAGTGGAGAAAGATAAGGATACTGACAACATTGTCAGATTTAAGATGCATGACATAGTTCATGATTTTGCCCAGTTTCTCACAAAGAATGAATGTTCTATTATGGAGGCTGATAGAGGAACAGCGCGTAGAGCTGACACAACTTCTACACCTGTTCGTCATTTGACCTTAATACGGGGAGAAGATGTTCCATTTCCTGCTTCTGTTGGCAATAGCGAAAAATTACATTCATTTTGGGTCCAGTCCTTCTTTGATTGCCTCCCTATTGTTAGTGTATTTGACAGCGCCCCACCTGATTTGTTTTGTCGCTTGAAATATGTTAAGACTTTGGATTTGAGTCGTAACAGGCTGCGCGAACTTCCAATGGAGGTGGGGGAGCTGATGAACTTGCGCTACCTTAATTTGTCCCATAATCTGTTGTTGGAGTTGCCAGAAACAGTTTGTGATCTGTGTAATTTGCAAACTTTGAAGCTTGTTGCATGTGATCATCTTAAGAGACTTCCTCAAGGGATAGGGAAACTGATAAGTTTGAGACATCTCGAGATTGATCGCACCGAGAGTCTAAAAGTGTTGCCGACAGGAATTAAGAGGTTAAGCTCTCTTCGGACATTGAGCAAGTTTGTTATAGGTAGCGGTGTTGATGCAGGAGAAGCAGCATGTAATATAGGAGATCTGAAAGAGTTAAACCACCTCCGAGGGTGCCTCAGAATCGAAGGATTGGGAAATGTAGTAGACGCATGTGAAGCTGAGAAAGCAGAGTTGAAGAATAAGAAACATCTCTCTGATTTGCATCTGAGTTTCAACCCTCTAACGAAAGCTGATGGGACGACCAAAGTGGTTAAAGCTCTTCAGTTGCACCCAAATCTGCAATTCTTACAAATGAAGTCATATGGTGGCACAGAGTTCCCCGCTTGGATTATTTCGTTAACCAATCTGAAAAAGCTTAGACTCCTGGATTGTCAAGGCTGTACCGGTTTACCTCCTTTGGGGAAACTTCCATCCCTCGAGACCCTTTATATCGAGCATATGCAGGATTTAAAATGCGTGACTGGTGAATTTTTGGGCATCGACATTGGTAACAATGATGGTGGCATAACAAGTACGAAAGGCAGGGCCGGGGTATCATCATCTGCGATTTCTGCATTCCCAAAGTTGAAGAAACTGACAGTGTCCAACATGAGAAATTGGGAGGAGTGGGACGTCACTGTTACAGGGGGGGCAGCAGGAGAGGCTGCCATCAGGATTATGCCATGTCTCCGGTACTTGAAGCTTTCACACTGCAATAAGCTAAAGATGTTGCCGCAACCCCTCCTCCAGATGACACCACTGAACAAATTACGGATACACAGTTGTCCTCTTTTGCAGCAGAGGTACCAGAAGGAAAGAGGAGAGGACTGGATGAAGATATCTCACATCCCAAAATCCCGTATCTCGTAGAGCAAGAAGTATTTCGTATCGTGTGATATCCCAGTCAGTGACTGTTCATGGCTTCTGCTATCCATTTCACGTATCGACCAACATTGGTGATCCATGTCCACTGATTTTCCGGCAAATGTCATGGATTTAGCTAGTTGGTCTATCCAATACTTCATTTACACCCCTCCATTGGTCCTATGAGATCAAGCTGCAAGTGCAATAAGCTTCTCTGTTATTTCCTACTTTGTATACTTCTGATCATACCCTATCTAGTTTGATTGATCAGGTATCTGCGTAGTCAAGACATTCTAGTTTGTGATCGTAAAGTTTGATCGATGAAATAATACCAAGCGCAAGATTCTTCTTGTTGTCAAGTCTTGCTGCTTTTCCTTCTTGTTTTTCTCCTTGTATCCCCTTCTCTGCCCTGCTGCATTCATCTTTTGTGAAACATCAATGGCAGCGCCTTTAACAACAATGTTTTAAAGCTTTTAGTAGAGCCCGACCTAAATGCGGAGGGAACAGATCGGAGAATACATATGCAGAATGAAATTGGTAAATCAGTCAAATTCTCCAAAGCGGTTGGCAACTCAGGATGTCATGTGGACAATTGGTAAATCAGTCAGATAGAAGAATACATATGCAAGTTCTTCAATTTCAGTTACATGTTTGAATTATTTGTAAGCCAGAGTTCTATCATCATTTTCAGTGGAAAAGAGCGTAAAAGTGGAGAAAACTTTCTTTAAAACTTAGATGACAATAATAGGCAACAGTCTGCAGCATCATTGGGCACTCTTTTGGTGGTGCATGCATGGATTTCAACATTGAACGCTTTAACTACAATTTAACATGTCTAGAGGAATGTATCATTTCCCTTGAACCTTCAAAGTTGTAACTCTAGCAATTTGTTAAGATGGAAGCAAAAATTGCATGTAAGCAGACGTTATTTAGAACTGAGCAATATAGAACCAATAATTATTACCTCGAGCAACATCAACTACTCTTTGATCGTTGACAGAAGAAGGTTCGTTTATAGGAAGAGGCACTGCTCAAGCTAACCGACGAACATCCGTGACATGGAGCCTTTTTTGGTGGTTGTTAGTAGGACTAACTATATGCTCTAATGCCCTATTTCCATTCTGCTGAACAAACCTCCTTTTTGCTGAATTTCCAACATGGCCTTCAACTCTTCCCTTTTTTGAGCATTCTGATTTCAACAAATATCCATTCTTTTTCCTGTAATAATATCTAACCACATAAAAGACACACAAAAACCCAAAGAAAGCAACTTTAATTGTGTCCCACACTTATGTAACTGTTATGCAGTCTTAATTCTAGAAATTGAGTTCAATTTCGCGAATCTTGACTAGTATGCAAGTTCTTCAATTTCAGATACATATTTGAATTATCTGTAAGTGAGAGTTCTATCATCATTTTCAGTGGAAAAGAGCATAATGAAAACTTTCTTTAGAACTTATATGACAATAATAGGCAACAGTCTACAACGACATTGAGCACTTTTCTGGTGGTGCATGCATGGATTTCAACATTGAACACTTTAACTACAAATTAACATGTCTAGATGGAGGTAGCATTTTCCTTGAACCTTCTAAATTGTAACTCTAGCAATTTGTTGAGGTGGAAGCAAAAATTGAACGTAAGCCGACGTTATTTAGAACTAAGCAATATAGAACCAATAAGTATTACCTCGAGCAACGTCAACTATTCTTTGATCGTTGACACAACAAGGCTTGTTTACGGGAAGAGGCGCTGCTCGAGCTAACCGACGAACATCCATTACATGTAGCCTTTTTTGGGTGGTTGTTAACAGGACTAACTATATGCTCTAATGCCTTCTTTCCATTCTTCTGAACACACCTCCTTTTTGCTGAAATTCCAACATCGTCTTATAACTCTTCTCCTCTTTTGAGCAATTCTGATTTCTACAAATATCCACAGCAATATATAACCATATAAAAAACACACAAAAACCTAAAGAAAGCAACTTTAATTGTGTCCCACACTCATGTAACTGTTGTACAATCTTAACTTTCACATGAAACTCATCACAAGGTAATTATCTACAATCAGCCAAGTATTAAACATAAGGAGAAAAGGAAGATCTAATGACACCATTATTGTGAGCAATTGACTTGCATGTCTACTGATTAAAAAGAAAGAAGAAGTAAAAATGTATTGACTGCTTAAAATTTAAAGAGCCATTATCTTAAATATCCACAAGCAAATATTTAAGATTTTTTTTTTTTGCAAAAAATTACCCTCTCTGTAGTAAATCCAATGGACAAATCTCCAAGATCTTCTTTTTCTCCCCTGCTCCTCCTGTCCCGCGCAATCTTAGCCATCAAAAAGATCTTCACTGAAATTTTATAAGACTCAAAAGTAACCAACCAAGATCTTTTTCTCCCCTCTTTCTCCTGTCCCTTGCAATCTTAGCCATCACCATTCTACCAAGCAAAAGATTTTCATTGAAATTACGATTGAGAATGAACTTTTATAAGATTCAAAGGTAACCAACCCAGATGCAGCTTTTCAAAGTCGATCGCAACTTCAGACCGCATCAATTTTGTAGTTATAGGATAGTCCGGTTGGGAAGAAAAAGAAATTACGAAAAGAACCAAAACACGAAGTGAGGAAAGATAGTCTTCTGGAGCAAAACAGTTGGACAGTGCGAGAGGAGTTTCTTCGAGCAGCGAGCAACGAATAAAAGGAGGGAGATAAAAGAAGCAAAACAGAGACGTTTTCAAACGAAACAGAGGGAGGGAGACAGCGGGAGCAAAACAGAGTATTAGAAGTGGGAGGAATACAAAGAGACTGCAGAGTATTGAGACAATATAATCCTATTTGGACATTACAGCCTAATGTGAGGGATGATGGGTCATTTTGTGATGATGTGATTAAAAATTGTGACCGCGTGTGGTTAAAAAATATAGTTATGTATCGCACAAAGAAGCTAACGTTGCATCATTTGCTTCGCTTATGTAATACTATCACTTATTAGTACTTGTTGCCACATTTATATTTACTTTTTCTTAACTTAATCAGAAACAAATGCTTATTAATATCTACATCATGCATTTAGATAAGTTACTTATCTATCTATTTGATTCTTGAGATACCATATTTTAGCTTTTGGAGCATTGTTGGACACTTCCTACCTCCAAAACAGTAAACATTTCATGTCGCTTAATACAAAAAGGCAATGCTTATTTATAGCCGAGAAGTCAAAACATTTTCGGAAAGATATCATTCACTTCTACAATCCTTTTGAGATCTTTCAAGAAATTAATTTGCTGTAGCAATCTTGCAAAATCATTAGTTGTTCCTAGTTTAATTTTGTTTTCCAAAAACAAATCAACATACAGCGCAAAATTGGGTTTCATTGTATATAGGAATACAATTCATTAGACCGAGTTTGTGCACTAATTTCATAGAGCGGTGAGGCGAAACATCTTAAGAAAAGCGATGGTGTAACGCGCTTGTTATATCCAGTTTAAAAAAAACACATCGACACCAACAATTATAAGACGTATTTGGGGATTTGTGCTGACGTCGCAATTGTTGAAGGCTCTTGCTGGGACTTCGATAAACTTAAGCGCTTCAAAGGAAATAACTGGCATTGCCATAAAAAGTTTCACTGCCTTTCGCCTCAATTGAGCGTGGTTAACATTCTCACAACCTCAAACCTTGAGGCACATGAAAATGAGACCGAAGCGGAGACTAAGACTTAAACTCGAGCAAGATAATTATTGTTGCAGAGGCCGTGTATATGCAAATCGCTTTTGGACAGACTTTTTGTCTTGCACCATGAGAAACCAACTGCAAAAGGATGTGTGGGCACTTTGGATCACTTGGTAGAGGATGCCATCACCAAGAAAGTTCTATCAAGTTTTCTTTGTCATAATATGCTAGATAGTAGAGAAAAGCTTGAGCAATTCTTTGAGATCGAACAGATTTTAGATCAGTTCAAAGAACATAAAATGCATATGGACGAATCCGTGATTGTTTTGGACATTATTTATAAATTGCCTCCATCGTGGGAAGTCTTAAAAATAAGGAGGAGAAAATGCCTCTTGCAGAGTTAGAATAGTCTCAAAATTGAATGACGGGACCAAAGTTATGATAATGGAGGAAGAATGGTTCTATACAAGACCATAGTCTTCTCATGGTAAGAAGAAACACTCCTCGATTGATAGCCAGAACAAGAATCCTAACAAGAAGAAAAAGAAAAAGGAAAAATATGTTCACTATGACAAGAAGGGTACTATACAAGGAGTGTCATCTTCTTAAAAAGAATTTGGAGGGCAATGCCAACGAAAACGAGTTTCTGGCCATGACATCTAGGTCTTCATTCTTGAATATGACCGTACGTGGGGATCATGGGGACTTCTGGGGTATTTTTTTAGGGTGTAACAAGGTAGCTTTGGCATTACATTTATACTAGCTAATGGACCGTGTAATGCACGAGATTGTATGCAATTTGATTTCACTGTCAGTTGAATACTTTAGCATAATGTAATAGGTTCTAGTTTCAAGAAAAAAAAAATTAGCCTACGTACAGCTTAAGACAAATACAATCGTTCGATGATAATTGATTAAGACATCAAAAATCTTTTGGTTCAAATTTTGGTGCTACCAATCTATCGTCTAAAACTACTATCACAAAAAAGGGATTATAACTTTGAACAACATGCATTTGTTCCAAGCGAAAAATATTTGCAGTTTCATAATCAAACCGACATGCCTAACGTTGTCTCTTTTAGTGACAAATGAGTGGAATTTTCAAGAATTTTCAAATAACGATGTATAATATAGCAAGCCTAACTGTGCTATAAGAAAGTTCTTAAATGTCAATAGAGTAATGCTTAGAGTATGAATGTATTCCTATGAGTCTTTTAAGTATACATGCATAGAGAAAGTAAGCTTATTTATTATTGTACAAAGTCATTCTAATAAAGCATTCGTCAATACTTAAACCTAAAATTATTGTTTAATCAAGCTCAATGTTTGTCCAATTTTGATTGTGAACAAAATCTGTCCACCTTCTACTACTCCAACACCCTAGTACTATCATTTCCCTATAATAACAATCGATATCGTGACCAATTGTTATCGCTAGCACTGAATCTGCAGTTGCCACCACAAACATTGTTTTAGTGTTACCGCTGCCACCAAAAACTCTATCGCCACATCGGGTTGATAGAAAGGATATTGAAATTACCACACAGACTCCAAAAGAATATTTTTATGCGATTCCAAAGGTCTTTGCCGACATCTCTACCACTACCATTTGTCTCAACATTTTACGTATACATTATTCGCACTTCAACCACCACCATTACCTACATAACCCTCACCATTGCCGCTAAAGTAATTATTGTTAACACTTGCACCATTGCTCCTACCTCTAATTTCACGGTCATCTCACCCACCGCCCGACATCTAACTTTACCATCTTGCTAGCATTATTACTCTAGGTGTGTTATTTGAATGAACTTCACTTATCAATCCTTTTTAAGGAACCTTGTGTCATAACACATAATTATAACCATCGACCACTGAAGCTACCATCAACACAATGGTACTACCTATTGTATTTGTACTTGTAATTCAGGTAAAAGTTGTCTTAAAACTAATTACCCTTCCATTTTCCCACTTGTGAGAACTAATTCTCCAAATGTTTCAATTTTTCCTAGTAATCCAAATAACAAGAGAATTGATTTAAACCTGAGTATAACCTGTCAGACTTAAAAGATTGATCCATACGACTGCTTAGTCAAGGTAAAGCTTATGAAAACATAAATTTCCCTCTAAAGTTATCATGAGCAATCTCAAAAGAGAAAATATTGTTGCTCAGCATTAAATTTTCTTGGAATTCTAAGCCATCTTTTGTTGTTCACAAAAAATAAAAAGCCTAATCCCAAAACTGTACTCTCAACTTTACCCCAATGACAGCTTTATTACCCAAGTTTGAAGGTGTGCCAAAGAAGTACCCAACTTTGAAAAGCGTACCAAATCAGTACCTCGACTGACGGACGACGGATGCAGTTAAAAAGTCCGAGGGGTAGGACCGTCAATAATAGAAAAATAGATCTAAAAAGCACGCTGATTTTTAAAAAAGTACCTAATTTTGAAAAAGCGTACCAAATCACTATCTCGATTTTTTGTCTTCCTTAATTTAGGTAAAAAAAAAACAGAAAAATACATTAAAAATTATTGAGAATTTTTCAACAATTTTTCTCTTCTTTAATTTAATCCTTAAAAAAAAACTCTTTCTCTAAAAAAAACTCTTCTCTAGTAGTTGGGTTGCAGTGGCGGTGGTAGTTGGGTTGAGGGACGGTGGTAAATTGGCAGTGATCAGGCGATTGGTGGCTGTTCGCGGCCGTGGGTTTGCCAGCCACTAATCGGCTAGCATTTGTGGTGCGGGGTTGGTTGCGGGTATGGTGGCTTGCGGGACGATTGGTGGGTGGCTGTCAGCGAAAGTGGGTGGCCCAATTTCAAGATCGGCAACATATCTGGTGTGGGATTGGTTGCGGTGTATGGTACATTGCTTTGACTGGCGGTGCGTGGCTTTTGGCGGCGGTGTTCTGGCCGATAATGGTGGCTGGCGGTGGTGTTGACCGGTTATGGTGGGTTGCGGCGGGCAGTTGGTGGCTGTTGTTTGGTCGATATTGGTGGACAGCGATGGTGTTGACCAACCAACCGAATGAGACGGCGGTTGCGGTGAAATCGGGATCGGGGAAGTCGAGATCGGTGCGGATTCCAGTGCAGACGGTCTCCCATAGGTCGGTGGTGAGGTGAGTGGAGCGGATTAGGTCGAAGGCGAGCTTCTTGGACACGGCAAAGGCGGGGGAAGCGACAACCTCCTCGACGGAGTGGAGTGGAGCGGTGGTGTTGACCAACCAACCGAATGATCGGTCAGCGTTGGTGGTGAGCGGTTATGGTGGATTCCGGCGGGCGGTTGGTGGTTGTTAGAAAAGTCGGCGAGGAAGAGCCTGAGAGTTTGTTGTCGACATTGTTGCCGGTGTTGCCAGATGGTGTCGCCGGAGGGTGTTGCCGGCAGTGGTGGATGGTAATGTGTGACGTGAGAGCAGCCTAGCTGCCACGTTTATTCCTGCTTTAATGGTTGTCCAATGTGAACTGTTTTTTGTACCACATGCACTATAGCCTGAAGAGAGAGAAAGAGAGAGAGTTTGGGACTAATGGGATGTAGAGAGATTAGTTTGGGAGATGAGCTTTTTTTTCTACATAGAAGAGTTTTTTTTAGAGAGAGAGTTTTTTTTAAGGATTAAATTAAGGAAAAGAAAAATTGTTGAAAAATTATCAATAATTTTTAATATATTTTTCTGTTTTTGTTTTGATTAAATTAAGGAAGACAAAAAAATCGAGGTACTGATTTGCCACCCTTTTTCAAAGTTAGGTACTTCTTTAAAAATTGACGTGTTTTTTAGATCTATTTTTCTATTATTGACGGTCCTAGCTACCCCTCAGACTTTTTAACGGCATCCGTCGTCTGTCGGTCGAGGTACTGATTTGGTATGCTTTTTCAAAGTTGGGTTTCTTTGGCACACCTTCAAACTTAGGTAATAAAGCTGTACCGGGTGTAAACTTGTAAGTATAGTTTTGGGATTAGGCAAATAAAAATGAATAAAAGCTTATGCAATACAAACATAGACCTATGAATTATTAATGTCATAATCCCTTACCAAGGAATAATTCAAAGTGAACCAAGTATACATTTGTTACTTACTCTTCGGAGTTTCAAGGACCAAATGTTGCTTTTAACACCATAGCCCCTATCTTGTTTGATGCTATACTAAATGTCTAAATCCCTAGGTCTACCATTTCATTGTCTTTCCTGGCAAAATGAAAAACATTAACTTTAAATTAATCAATTAGCAACATTATTTTAGAACTTACAGAAAATATTTGTTTGTCTAAGAAGAAGTGTACCGGAAAATATATGGTCTTAGAGATGCTAGTAAGGCGTAAGAAATATGAAAATACCAACATGTTTTCCATGTGACATGATGAAAGGTGGTTGGTCAAGAAAAAACATTCACAAAAAAATTTCAATTATAGATCCATGAATTGTTCGCTACACTTAAAAGAGACTTTATCCTGATCAGGTGGTCCTCTTATTTACAACTCTATATATTCCAAATCAGTGCCCGGCCAAGTTATGAACTCTCTTTCCCATAGAGATAGTCATCAGTCATCACTTTCTGAGGAGCTGCTAGCAAACGCGTCACTGCAAGGAAAATGGCTTTGACTTTCCATGTCCTCTCATTTTATCTCGTCATATAAGGTTTCTCATGGCCTGAAGTATAGCAAGCATTGCAAGTGATGGAAGGGTCCGACAACGTTGAGGTTGCATTTCAATCAGCCTTGAACACCATCTAGCTCTGGGATTCGACTGTTGCAGCAGGAGAAGGAATTAGCAGGTTCTTGCTAGCCGTTGACGACGTCCGCCGCTGGATGGACTCCACGGCAGGGGATGCGGCTTCCGACGACCGAAGCGAGGCCGACAACGCGATGTCCAGGGCCATGGCTCAGCTCAAGCACGAGTTCGAGAACATCCTGACCCGTGACACCGCTCCAAGGTACTCTACTTGCTCAAGTTCACTTACTGACAGTTCTAGTTATGAATTACATGATGAGGATTATACCGACTATGATTTGCCGTCTTCGGAGATGATTTCTGATCTCCGGAGCATAGCGGTGAGGATGAACTCCGGGGGTTACCTCCAGGAGTGCATTAAGGTGTATTCGAGCGCACGGAAGGCTCTGGTGAACCGCCATTTTGATGGACTAGGCCTGGAGAGATTGTGCACCCGTGACGTCCGGAGGATGGAATGGCAACTGTTGGATGCTAAGATCAAAGAATGGATACGTGCGGTTAAAGTTTGCGTGCGGATTATCTTTACCAACGAATGGCGTCTCTGTAAGCAAGTCTTCGAAGGTCTTGGAAAACCTGGCACAGATGGTGCCTGCTTTAAGATGGCTGCTAAAGATGCTGCAACTCGTTTGTTTAGCTTTGCCGATGCAATAATTAATATACGTCCGTCACCGGAGAGGTTATTCAGGATTTTAGACATACACAGGGCTTTGTCGGATCTCTTACCTGATTTGGTCGTTCTCTTTCCAACGATTCGAGTCCACGTAGCTCAAGTAATAATTCCTCGACTGTCCGAGGTGGTCAGAGAGGTCCTGCAGAAATATGAGGAAGGTTTGCTGGGTGAGCTGTCTCCAGATCCAGGCCCGGGAGGGGGAATCCACACCTTGACAATTTATGTGATGAATTACGTCGTTGGGATCTCCAACTACGAGCAAACATTAAGTCGATTGATCGTAGTCAAGCCGAAAACAGATTGGAAGGTTCTGCCTGCGGAGTTGATCGAAATGGAGGAGCGAACCCCATTAGAGCTCCATTTGATTTGGATCCTTGAGAAGTTACGCTTCAAATTGGATATCAAGTCAAAGCGCCTCAAAGATGATTTGTTGGCTGATTTTTTCATGATGAATAACATCCACTACGTGGTGGGTGAAATTCTAACTTGTCCTAGGTTGAGGAGCATGATTGCCGACGATTTTCTGACGAGGTTGATAAGGAGAGTGCAGCAGGCGGCGACTAGCTACCACACAGGGACCTTGGTAAAGGTTTTGTCTTGTCTGGAACTAGAGGGACTAAACGTGAAAGGTGTGTCAAGGAATACCCTTAGAAAAAGGATTAAGACCTTCAATTCGATATTTGAGGAGGTTCACAAGACCCAAGTAAAATGGTCTGTCCCAGATTTTCAGCTCCGGGAGGATCTTCGTTTGTCGATAACCCAGAAAGTCATATCGGCTTACAGGTCCTTTACAGAACAGCACTCAAACGTGTTTGGTCGCTTTTCGTGGGCATACTTAAAGTACACCCCCGAGGACCTTGAGGCTGCATGTTTGCAGTTCTTTGAGGGTGATGTTCCAGGTGGCAAGCCTTGTGAAATTGCAGTTATTGAGACGCTATTTCTTATCCGTGTATGCTCTTTTGATATTGTACGTGTAGCCCGTATCCGTGCTTTAAGAACCTGGAAGAGTTCTCCTTGGAAATGCTACTTCGTGCCACTCACAATTTCTCAGAGGAGCACATCATTGACATCGGAATCTATGGACCAGTCTACCGTGCCACATTAAATGATGATCGTGCAGTGGCCATCAAACGTACTAAATTCTCAACCTCCTCTACAGACGCCGGAGGTACCATGGGCCGAGAAGATGAAGAAGATGTTGGAATATTTTAATAAAATAAAATATACATTATAGCATTGTTATTATGCAATTTATGGCTATATGTATTTACTTACATGTAAATTATGAAATGGGTTACAAATGCAATAATGAGTATTATTAACTCAAATGTGTTTATGGTGTATATAATATACTTTATTATTTGACATTATTGGGAATGGTTATGATTATTCCGTGAGTTACAAAGGCTTTTATGGCCAATAAATGGATTATGATTTACTAAGTATATAAGACCATGAGGTGTGACATAAAAGAACTTGAAGTTACTATGCTTCCAAAACTTAGTGTTTTCTACCCTACTATCATAATGTATTCTTCTCTATATCTATTTTATACATTTTATACTTGGGCAACGTGATCGTGGACTGGTTCATACCGTCTTCCTGTGGACGTGCACATGGAGGAGACATAGCTGCGTCAATGAGTTTTATCTTGGAGACTTTATCTGCCGTCAACACCTGCACGTAGGGGGGCGATAACGTCTTTATGACAGTGACTCTGTCACAACTCTCACGGACGAGCTATTTTCATATCTTTTTACTGCTCTATATTATATAATTCTATCTAGCATTCATATCGAATTACTATCAATTATTTACTGTTATTTTGTTATGTTTAATCACCTAGTGTTGTTAATACTTTTGTTGTAGAAAATACAAATCAAAACCTAAAATCTTTCAACATCTAAAGACGTTATTGGTTTTTATTTGTATAGTTTTAAATTTTTATTTTTTTTAAAGAGGAAATGATATGATGAAAAACAAATGATGCAAAGTTTTATTTCGTCCAGCATATGGATTGCGGAGCAGCATGCACTACAAGGTGCCAGTTATCTTCAAGTCAAAAGTTGTGCAAGAGGGCAGGTGGGACTTGCTGTGCCTGTTGCAATTGCGTGCTTCCGGGTACTTTTGGCAACCAGGAGTTAGTTCCAGAAAGATTTTGTTTTAAGTATCATGGTGGAGTACAAGGCTTCAAAACCGATGGTTTGTTTCGCATATTGATATGTGGTGTAAGAGTCGTGAAAATTCAAGTTGCGACAAACCTGGTATGACTTTTCAGATATTTTGTATTAAGCGGGGAGGTAAGTTTCTTAACAATTTTAGTACATCTAGTTATGTATGCAATGAATCTCGGAAGAAGTAGAGGTACCATAAGTCCAAAAGGATATTTAATTAAATTAATGTCCATTGAAAATTATTAAGTATGTAACCATTTCATATGAATAAACACGTTGTACCCATGAGACAATTAGTTACATATTCATTAGTGTACATAATGCATGCTTGTAAGTTACTAGGATAGCAATTCATTTACTTCAGAATATGATGTAATTAATTTACATGCATGACAAGATTACTTTTCTCAAGCCACATGGTATGCTACAAATATATATCTAGACTAGTTGACACATAATCCAAGACGTCAACCTCTAACCATTACTCTATAATTGTACTCCTCAAAACCAACTAGAAGAAGTGCTAATGTTCCATGCTTACATGTTTCAAGGCTTTGAGGTTAAATTGCGGTCGCTTACTATTAGGATCATTTTGGTATGCTGGTTAGAAAATCTTTTAAAGCTTTTGTTAATTGAGAGTAGCATCCCTACATAGACGTAAGAGTATCAGAAGTTGGTAGTTTCACAAGTTAATCAAGTAATAAGAAATATACGTCATATTGCAGAGAATTTTTTTTTAAGGATGTAGGGGTTTTCTACTTTTAAGTGCTTGTGCAAGTTGTTTTAGCATAAATGATGTGTTTATGGCCCTATTATTTAGTTATATTTATTTGAATTGACACTATGTGACATAGTGTGGGTGTCCTGTTAATTACTATACATGCAAGTGATTTTGCGTTACTAATTTTAGTTGCGTGATGAAGAGTTTTATGGTAAAAAAAAAGGCAATTGATTTGAGTTCTTGAATAAAGACGCTTTTGTATGATACTTGGTTTCTATTCAATTTTGTATATTTTTATGTGTCAATTGTCATGGACTTCACCTTTGTGCTAATGAGCTCATTTTGTAATGTCTGAAAATTACGTGACAATTTAGTTTTCACGACCACCTAAAAATAGTTTATTGCGGTTTTAATAAAACGAACATTTTTTGTTTTGGTAAAATATTTTATTTTAAAAAAATGAGGCCTCATTAAAACCGGATTTGTTTTGATAGTTGTACTTATAAAATAGTTATATATCACAAAATAATTTATCTTTAGTGCTAGCTAATGTGAGGTATAATGCTAGTAATGTAATTTAAGAGGTATTACGTTTTAGATGAAGGAATAAATGCTTTCTAAATATGATGAACGTACATCTCTTACTTATACTAGATGTTTTCTTTGAGCGAACACTTTCATCTAATACTGTGTTTTGTAGATATCCCGGAAAAATAAAATGAACTTTTGCTAGATATTTGTTTTTTGTGTATGAATTGGATTCAAAATTTAAAACATTAGTGACAATAATGTTGATGCCTTTACTTGTAGATTATTATGTTTGTCTATAAGTAGTTGTATCTTAAAAAATACCTACACTTATTCCATTTTAATTTTTTGACATATGGCTTTGGTGAACCACCAAAAGTCAGTTTGTGGAGTTCTCTTTAAAGTGAGGAAACTTTTCATGGGATTATCGGCTTTTGTAGAATAAATAACTTGAATCTGATTTTATTTTGCTGAGTGCGTCTATGAAATAAATTGTTCGATAAAATTATTAAAAGAAAATAAAAATACTTATTTCAATGTTAAATGTTTTGATAGATATATGGCTCCAAAATGTGGGGGTACTTGATATGATGATTGTGATTTCTTGAGTCAAGTTTATACAAATAAGATTAGCGACGTAAAGAACATCTATCTATAGTATGTTCTTAATTTTAAGTCTATTTTAGCATGTCACATGCATGTACGTGTAGTGAGATTATACAATATATCTCATACCTATACTTTTGGTTTCTTGCTCTTAGCTTTACTAGCTTGGATCTCTGGGCATGTATGGTCGTTTTGTATATATATAATTGAGCTTAAAACGTGAAAAGAGGATGAAGAAAAAAATCTGTGTCAAATTTTATAGAGCAACATGTACTCCTTTAAATTGTTTAAGATTCTCAAAAGTCTTTTGGTTTTAAATACGAAGGCATAAAGTATTGTTCTGCTAAAAAAATAGAGTGTTTGAGTTTAAATTAAATAAATAGATAAATATATATATATATGGGCGCCGATATATATCTATCGGTGGATAATATCCACCGGACCGCAACTCCTAGTTGCGGTCCGTATCATTAATTTTTTTTTACACCCACCCACCCACGCACCCCCCCACCCACCCACCCACCCCCCACCCACCCGTCCTTTACCTGGCCCCTTTCTGCCTGCCACGTGGCATGCGACGGTCCCCCACTCCCCCTTCCTGCCTGCCACGTGGCCACCCCTCCGGTCCCCCCCTCCCCAAACCGCAACGCCTTGTTGCGGTCCCCCCCCCATTTTGCGGCCCCCTGCCACGTGCCCGGTTCCCCCAACCTTTCTCTGCTTTCTTTCGTCTCTCTCCCTCATTTTTCCCTCTTTATAAACCCTTCTCTCCGAAGCATTTCTTCCACTCCCCATCATCTTTACCAACACACACTTCATACTCCATATCTCACTTACAAAAAAATTTACGCTAGAAGATCGGTGGATTTTTCTTGAGCAATATATCAAGTTAAAACAAGTAAGTATTTTGAATTTTCTTATAATTCAATGTTAATTTCAAATTGTTCTTACCAATGATTTGTTTAAATTGTGTTATACTTAAATTGTTCTTACCATAATCTAAAATTCGTATTTTTTGAGAGTTTGAAATTAGGGATTGAACTAGCGTTTATTAGCGTATATTCATTCGAAGTAAAAAAATAGTCATTTTTTTAGGGCGTCAAAATTTGGATTTTTCACGAATTTATAAAAAATCGCTAGAGCTATATTTTACCAAAGTACAAAAAAGAGACCCTAGTTATTTTTAAAAGATGTATATCAGGAAAAAATTTCAGATTTTGCCCTGGACTGGAAATGGGTCAACTGATTCGGGGAACCTTGTAACTTCGCAATGTAATTTAAAATATCAAACTATCGTGATTTCACGCGAAACTTTTATGAGAACTCTAGGATATTAGGAAGTTCCGTTTCCCTGGAATTTGCGCCATTCCGATGTCGTTAGTTATTTTTTTGGCCGAACGGGCCTTTAAGCGCTCGATCCGGACACCGGGTCCTGATTTTTTGGCGAAACTTTTGGAAAATACTTTTTAGATCAAGAATGAATTCAGGAAGCTTAAAATAGCATTTCAAAGCACTTTTCAGATTTACCGATGCCATGGGCATTTCGGTAATTTGCCACCCCGAGGGGTATTTTGCTAATTCTACACTGTTAAGTCTACAATGACTATAATTTCCATAAAGTTAAGTCAAACACCTGAAACTTGCGTGAAAATATAGCACGACAAAGTTGCGCGACAATATTGCATGATATTGAACCCCGGGGGCATTTCGGTAATTTGTCGCCCATCGGGGGCATTTCGGTAATTTTCCTGTGAAAATTTTCCGAATGGCCTTTAGTTCGGGAATGGGTGTAAGACACCCGAAAAGTTATTTTAAAGTTATTCTAAGATGTTTCCATAGGCTGGAAAGGGGTCAACTGATACGGAGAACCTTGTAACTTCGCAGTGTAATTTAAAATATCAAACTAGCACGATTTCACGTGAAACTTTTATGAGAACCCTAGGATGTTGGGAAGTTCCGTTTTCCCGGAATTTGCGCCATTCCGATGTTGTTAGCTATTGTTTTGGCCGAACGGGTTTCTAAGCGCTCGATCCCGACATCGATTCCGGATTTTTGGGCGAAACTTTTGTAAAATACTTTTTAGATCAAGAATGAATTCAGGAAGTTTAAAATATCATTTCAAAGCACTTTTGAGATTTTTTGATGCCCGGGGGCATTTCGGTAATTTGCCACCCTGAGAGGGGTATTTTGCTAATTCTACACTGTTAAGTTTTCCAAACGACTTTTTTGTCCAGAAACCTAAGTAAAACACCTGAAACGCTATTTTGAAGCTGATTTGGGGTTCGGAGTGGGTGATAATGAACCCCCGGGGGCATTTCGGTTATTTGCCGCTCATTGGGGGTATTTTGGTAATTTTCTGTCAAAAGTTTCCACACAACTGCAGGAAATAATTTTTATACATATTTTATTTAATTCTATGACTTGTTGAGAATGATATAATTTTTATTTTTTAGATTTCAGTATAAATATGGATGCAACTGGAGGAAATATTTTTTGTGGAGAATCTGATCCACCTTACTTGGGTCAAGTTTATCAAACACTGGACGAAGTTGAAGCATACTATAGAGCATATTCGAAAACGATAGGTTTCGGTATTAGAATTAAGACGATCAGAAAACGGGTCTGTTCGGATCAGTGACGAAGGGCCATCAAGACAAAGAAGACGGGACACATTTCCGGGTACCGGCTGCAAGGCCCATGTGTATGCAGTACACCGGAAAAATGAAAACCATTGGGTTGTGATGGGAGTGGAGTTGAGCCATAACCATCAGTTGATGACCCCTAGTAAGATTGGTCAAATTCATCAGCACCGAGAAATAAGCGTGGCACACAGAGAACTGATATTTACAATGGCCGAGGCTAAAGTTCAACCTTCTAAAATGATGGGGGTTTTCTCAAGCTGGGCTGGGGGGGTTGACAAGTTGAGCTTCAATGAAGTTGACCTCCGAAATGAAATTCGTGCTCAGAGGAGAGAGTCTTCCTGTATGAGTGATTCTCAAGCTACACTTGATATCTTCAGGCGCCTTCAGAGTGAGAATTCTAGCTTTTTCTATAGTCTCCAACTGGATGACGAGAACCGCATTACTAATATATTTTGGTCGGATGCCCGTTCTAGAGCTGCTTACCAAAATTTTGGCGATGTTGTGACGTTTGACACCACATACCGCACAAATAAGTACTCTATGCCTTTTGCGCCGTTCACCGGGGTGAACCACCACTATCAGTCAATCTTGTTTGGCTTTGCCCTGCTTAGGGATGAGACGGAGGAGTCATTTACGTGGTTATTTGAAACGTGGCTTGAAGCAATGTATCATATTCCTCCAAAGACCATCATCACCGACCAAGATCTGGCAATGAAAAATGCAATCGCTAAGGTCCTTCCAGATACTCACCACGGCCTGTGCACATGGCACATAAGCAACAAATATCCCGAACGGCTTCACAATGTATATGCAAATCATCCGACATTTAAGAGTGACTTTAATACATGTGTGAATAAATTGTTGACGGTCCACGTGTTCGACGACAGGTGGCCAACGTTAATGGACGACTACTCTTGGCACAGTCATGAATGGCTGCAAGCGTTGTATGAGATCAGGACACAGTGGATCGGTGCCTACACCAAAAAGTTTTTTGCATCCGGAATGACTACGACCTCGAGCAGCGAAGGTATGAATTCATTCTTTGATGGGTACGTACGCTCTTCTTCAAGTTTAAGAGAATTCGTACTAGAGAAGCAGAAAGTCGTTGACAGGCAATTTCACCTTGAGAGAGAAGCCGACGCGGCTACAGTTTACAGAGAAAGACAAATATTAGTTTTTTCACCTTTGGAGGCTCATGCGGCTCAAGTCTATACCAAGGAAATGTTTAGACAGTTTCAAGAGGAACTGCTCAAGTCGAATCTATATAGCATGACAAAGTTGCACGAGTATTCCACCAGACTGATCAAGGTTTATGCTTTGAAAAATGTGATGAATGTCGCTAATCCGTGCTCTTCGTCGGCTACGAGGAACAGAAGACATTCTACCGTAGCAGTTTGTAAGGAGACCGGGTTGGTTAATTGCAATTGTCAATTGTTTGTGCATAAATGTATACTTTGTCGACACTCGTTGGAGGTTTTTAGCGCAAAGAATGCGAGTGAAATCCCTCCACAGTATATCTTGGAACGGTGGACGAAGGAAGCCAATAGAGTCCACGGTCACATTCCTTTCATGCCCAATGTTTCAGGCGATTTCGAGTAATCTGAGACGCTGCGATATAATCACCTTTGTAACATCATGCACGGTTTATCAATGGATGCAGCGTCAACATTTGATGGGTACATGTATCAAGTTGAAGCAGCCACACGGGATAAGGCTAAGCATGCACAGTTTAGGATGGCATTACCAGAAAGCCGGGACCCTCGGACGACTCCAGCCGGTAGATTCAATCGAGCTTCACAGCTAGTCATTGACAGCACTAGCCTGCAAGGTGAGGAGGACGACATTTTTGATCCAATTATTTCTCAAACAAAAGGGCGAAAACGAGCAATACGTATGAAGAATCCGATTGAAGAAGCAACGGGTCAAAAAAAATTGTGAAAGTGTGCGTTGTGTAATAAGATGACTGACCATGACAAGAGAAATCATTATAAAGTGCTAGGTATCGAACCTGGCAGTGTGGTCGAGGAGGACGATGATGAGGAAGAGTGTTAGGATTAATGTTTCAGTTGTATAAATTGAACTTTTATAATGTTTATATTTGTGATTTGGTTTGTGAAATCTTTAATTTGTGATTTGGTTTGTGGATTATTGATACTTTTGGAAGGGCCTATTCGGGCACACTTTATGGCGCAATGCTTAGCTTGCGCAAAAAAGTTATAATTTTTTTTGTCACTTTTTTTTCTCTCATTGAACCTCAGGCACGCTAGTTAGCCCATTTCTATGAATTTCGACGAAAAATGAGACAAATTATTTTTTGGGTTTTCCTACGACACCTCTATTCGCGCACACTTTAGTGCCCAATTCTTAGCTTGCGAAAAAAGTTATAATTTTTTTTGTCACTTTTTTTTTTTTTTTTTTCACCTCAGGCACGCTAGTTAGCCCATTTCTATGAAATTCGGCGAAAAACGAGACAAATTATTTTTTGGATTTCCTACGACGCCCCTATTCGCGCACACTTTAAGACCCAATTCTTAGCTTGCGAAAAAAGTTATAATTTTTTGTGTCACTTTTTTTTCTCTCATTGCATCTCATGCACGCTAGTTAGCCCATTTCTATGAATTTTGGCGAAAAGTGAGACGCGTAATTTTTTCGAATGCATCATATGAAAGGTATATTCGCGCACATTTTAGCGCCAAATTCATAGCATGCGAAAAATTATGTACATTTTTTTTTGTGCAGTTTTTTTGTAACATCATTGCACCTTAGCCACGCTAGTCAGGATAATGGTAATGAAGGCGTCTAGCTTCATTCTTTTTCAGCTCCCAGGCTATCCTATACCTAAACGTCAAGGCATCCTTCCTAGTCCACGAGGAGTGTTTGAGCACTTCCGAGCAAGCAATGTAGTCCATGTACTTGAGGACGTAAATCCCGCAATCGTGACCGTTATATTGCTTTGGTCGGTCCTTTATCATCATGACCGTCCAAGGGTCCCCCTGTGGCCGTTCGCACGCTAGCGAAAGGACAATGGTTTGCATCCAACAATAAAAACGAGAATCAAGCCTATGAAACAAGAACAATATACTATGAGCCAATAAAAAAAATAACTCTTTTTTTTTTCACTTTAATTTTTTTTTTAGACCTCCACCACAACGCACCCACCACCGGCAGCTATTGCCCATCGCCGCCTGACAGCCACCTCCGGCCGCCGGCAGCACCACCGGGCGGCAGCCACCTCCGGCCACCACCCCCGTCAGCCACTGCCGGCGACAACCGCCAGCCGCCTGCCGGCGACCACCGCCGGCGACCACCACCGTCGACCAACGCTACGCCCCACCACCGTCACTGCAAACCAGCAAAAAAAAAGTCAAAATAAAAAGAGTTATATAAAAAAAAAAGATGATGAAGAAGCTTTGGTTTTGAGGGTCTTGTCCACGCCGGTGACCAGCTTGACCTGTTGCCGTATCTGTTGGTCCAAAACTGTGGCCAACTGGGTTAGCACTACACCGATCAGCGCATCAGACATGATGATCAACTGGAGATTCTGTAGTTTGGGGTTTGGGAATCAGAAGAAATGACAGAGCATTTGCTTTATAGGATATACTTGTCGGTCATTTACTTTTGAGAAATGAGGTGCTCATCATTGCCTGCTAGTCAATAATGGTGTGTGAATGCTTCGCGGACTTTTCCATGCTATTTAAAAAGACAGTGGTGACAGCTTTCATTCCTTTGATTATATTCGTCCTCTTTAAACCACAATTTTGGTTGGGATAATACCATTTTACTCCTCTGAACTATCCTCATTTTGTTATTTTGGTCCCTACATTTTAAAATTCGTTAAATCAGTCCCTGTACTTTGTGCCATCATCAATTTAGTCCCTCCCGTTAGCATTTCTGTTAAAATTCAGGGGTATTTTAGTCAAATAATGAAAAAATATGGGATAATACCATTTTAGTCCCCTGAACTATCCCCGCTTTTTTATTTTGGTCCCTGTACTTTAAAGTTCGTTAAATCAGTCCCTGTACTTTGCATCGTCATTAATTTAGTCCCTCCGTTAGCATTTCTGTTATAAATTTAGGGATATTTCTGTCAAGCCCTAGCCTTATAGTCCTCAACCTCTCCTTCTTACCTTTATCTCCCTTCTCCCTTCCCCATCTTCCTTTCCTCCCTCTTTTCTCCATCCTAGCAGCCACCACCAAAATCATGAACTCAAAATTTCATCCCTTTAAAACTAAACCCATCAATCATCTTCCACTACAATTACATATGACTCACCACATGGAACATCCCTTACATGATTTAACATACCCTTCTTCCTCCCTCTTAACACCAACACCCCAATTATAGCAAAGGAAACTAGGAAGCCCACCCAATTCCTTCCATTCTCAGAACAAAAAAAAAAAATGACAAGAATCTGTAAAGGAAACTCAGGAAGGTCACCCATCTCTATGGAGGGCTTATGCATTCCACCAATTACTAGAGAAAAGGCGGAAGCGGTGATGGTTGATTTACGGTGGTCGCAGCAGATGTGGGGGAAGAAGAATGGGGGAGAGTGGGGGGTTAATGGCATGTATGATGAACAGGTCTTCTTGTGGCTGAGAATGGTGGTGATCGAACGGCTGGTGGTGATGGTTGATTTATGGTGGTGGTAGCAATGGTGGAAATGCGGCCGGGGGGGGGGGGGGGATGTGGGTGGTGTGGGTTAGGGGAAGGCATAAAGGGAAGAGATATGAAATATTTTTTCATTATTTGACTAAAATACCCCCGAGTTTTAACAGAAATGCTAACGGATGGACTAAATTAATGACGATGCAAAGTACATGGACTGATTTAACGAACTTTAAAGTACAGGGACCAAAATAAAAAAGCGGGGATAGTTCAGGGGACTAAAATGATATTATCCCATATTTTTTCATTATTTGACTAAAATACCCCCGATTTTTAACAGAAATGCTAACGGAGGGACTAAATTGATGACGACACAAAGTACAGGGACTGATTTAACGAATTTTAAAATGCAGGTACCAAAATAATAAAACGGGGATAGTTCAGGGGAGTAAAATGGTATTATCCCATTTTGGTTGCTAAAGATCATTGCCATGTCAAAAGTTATAAGTGGACATGGTTGAACTTGATGGTATAACTTCAAAATAAGGAACACGATGCGATACAAAGTATTCTTTGCTACATAAATTCTTGTTCTCCAACGGTTGAATTCTATAGGATATCGTGTTTGATGCATGAAAAATATAAGTCCCCTTCGTTTACCTTTATCACTTTTAATTTTTAAAACAATAAACTACAAAGATTCCTTTTATCATGTACATTTATTATTTTATTACTTACAAAAAGGTAACTAAAACAGTATGAAAATGTGGAAAGCCGTTTTTCGGCTGCCTCACACCCATTGTCGAGGAAAAATAGCTAAAAAAAGGTTCTCAAAAGGATAAAGTACACAACCTTATTTCTTAACTGGATACAAAAATGCTAAAAATGAAAACACCAAATAAAATAAATAAAATAAAAATGAGAAAACTAACATGCCCGTAGCTCCCATGAAGTCTATTTCCCGTTTACTCGTGTAAAGTAAAAATAATTCAACGACCTAGTAAAAGGTTATAATCACTAATATTCGTAACACAAAAAAAAGTTTACACAGTTTTTGTACTGTATAGATCAATTTTTTTCAAAACAAAAACACAAAATGTTAAACATACACCGAAAAAAAAAATCCAAGTTCCAATCTTTGTACATGCTAATTCCCTTTTTTTATTTTTAAACTCGAATAACTTCAAAAGTTCCAATTTTTGGCTTCGGTGTTCCATGTCTTCTCTTGCTGAACAGTGTCCTGAAATTACCTCTTGTAATAAAGTCAATATAGCATTGCAAGTATTCGAAGGGTCAAACAACATTGGGGTTGCATTTCAATCAGCCTTGAACACAGTTTTGCACTGGGATTCAGGTGTTGCAGCAGGAGTAGGAATTAACAAGTACTTGCTAGTCATTGACAACTAGCAAGGAGGCGGCTTCTGACGACCAACTCTAGGCCGACAATGCGATGTCCAGGGCCATGGCTCGGCTCAAGCACGATTTCGAGAACATTTTGAGCTGCGACACCGCGCCAAAGTACTCTACTTGTTCAAGTTTACTAGCCGACAATTCTGGTTATGAATTATATCGTGCGGATTATATTGACTATAATTTGCCGTGATCTCCAGAGCATAGCGGTGAATAGACCTGGCAAACAGATATACCCGTTGGGATACGGGTAAAACCCGGTCGGGTCCGGGTAAAATCGGGTCGGGTAATTTTTATCCGGATTTTTACGGGTAGAGTTTTTCAAGATCCGTATCCGCGGGTACATGTCTAATTTTTTTTTTAAAACAAACAGATTTTAATAGACTTTTTGTTTATATATTAAGCATTTTTAACTACTTAACAGTTAACATAAACACTTAACTACAATCTCTTTCCAGTTGCATTGCTACACGGCAGTGATATCTCAGTGATATCAATTCCAACACAATCAAGCCTATCTCCGGACAACAATATCTCAACAAAAAAACCAAAAATTACCTACAGGGGCTACAGGCTACAAATTACTTCTTACTTTTGAAGTAATAAAAAACTTAAATACGTACAAAATAAAAGCACAAATAATATAAATAGATTTGATCGGAACGGTGGCAGCGCAGTGGTGGCGGATCTGATCGAAGACGACGTGGCGGCAGAACGACAGTGGATCTGATCGAAGACGACGGTGGCGGCAGAACGACGGCGGATCTGATCGGAGACGACGGTGGCGGCAGAACGACGACGGATCTGATTGGAGACGATTGTGGCAGCGGAGCGACGGCAGGTGGAGGCAAAGCGACGGCAGATCTGATCGGAATGACGGTGGCAGTGGAGCGACGGCAAGTGGAGGCAAAGCGACGGCAGATCTGATCGGAATGACGGTGGCGGCAAAGCGACGGTAGATCTAATCGGAGACGACGGTGGCGGGATGTTGGTTGCCGATGGATCTGATCTGACTGGTGGCTAAGAGAGATCGTGAGAGAGAAAGAGAGATCGTGAGAGAGAGAGATCGTGAGAGGAAGAGAGTTCAGAGAGTGAAGGAACAAGGAAGAGCGGCGCAAATTGAGAGAAGAATGAGTGAGTGACCGAATGAAACCCTAGCACTTCCTTTTATAGTTTAAGAAAACGGGTAAACCGGGTAACCCGCAATCCGACCCGGACCGACCCGAAAATTACGGGTCGGTTCGGGTACGGGTCTATTTTCGGCGGGTATTCAAAACATGTACCCGTACCCGGTATTTTGGCCCGGGTACGGTTCGGGTAACGGGTCCGGGCAACATTTTGCCAGGTCTAGCGGTGATGCTGAACTCCGAGGTAACCTTGGGAGTGCATTAAGGTGTATTCGAGCTCACTGGAGACTCTGGTGAACCTCAATTTTTATGGACTAGGCATGGAGAAATGGAGCACCTGTGATGTCCAGAGGATGGAATGGCAACTTTTGGAAGCTAAGATCAAAGAATGGATAAGGGCAGTTAGAGTTTGCGTGCGGATAATTTTTACTAATGAGTCGCGTCTGTGTATCGATAGCAGAACAAGAATCCTAACAAGATGATGAAAAAGAGAAGTACTTTCACTTTGCTAAGAGTTTTCGCTACATAAAAGAGTGTCCTCTTCTTAAAAAAGATTATGATGGCAAGGTAAACAAAAATAAGTTCGTGGCCATGACATCTAGGTCAATCTTCTTGAAGATGACTTTGCATGGTGGATTGACTCTGATGCTATCAAGCATGCTAGTCGTAGGACCAAAATTGCGTAGATATTAGTTGAGCTTTTTTTTTTGGACAATAGATCTCCAAAATAGACAATAGATCTCCAAAATACAATCTCTATCTGTCTATACTATCTTTTAGTGTAACAAGGTAGTTTTAGCATTTCATTTCTATCTATAGGAGATTAAAAAATCACATGTTTGAAATAAGTCTTTTTGTCTGATTGATCGGAGGTTATCAATTGTTTCAGTAAACGCCTCATATCTTAATATGTTAAATTGAGATGTCAACGTCCTAGACCCGCATCGAGTCTTCCTATAGCAATCGACTACCGTGATATCTTTTATGTATTATTTTACTTTCAAACCGTGAATGTCCAAATATAATTTTTAGCTTACTATTAAATGAGAGTAACAAAATTTTCTACAACTGCATTTGGTATGAACAAAACTTACAAAATTATCCTTGAATTCAAGATAATAAATATGTTTGCGTATTATATAGCAGCACACTCATCACGTGTGCCTTGTTGCCACAGGTGAAAATAAGGAGAAAAGTTGCTTGTCGTTTAACTATTCAATACTTAGAAAAGAAAATTAAGGTGTATTTGAGTTCACCAAAGGCTCTATCCTTCATTTTCATGGACTAGGCGTGGAGAGATAGAGCACCGGTGATGTTCGGAGGATGAAATGGCAATTGTTGGATGCTAAGATCAAAGAATGAATAAGGGCGGTTAAAGTTTGCGAGCGGATTATATTTACCGGTGAGTGACGTCTGTGTATCGATACTAGAACAAGAGTCCTAACAAGAAAAGGAAAAAGGAAAAGTCCTTTCACTTCGGTAAGTGGGGTCGCTATATAAAAGAGAATCGTCTTCTTAAAAAGAATTTTGATGGCAAGATAAACCAAAAAATAAAAATAAAAATTTGTGGCCATAATATCTAGGTCAACCTTCTTGAAGATGACTCTGGATGGTGGATTCACTCTGGAGCTACTTAGCAATAGGACCAAATAGCATAGACAATAATTAAGCCCCGAAAAAGATAATCTTTATCTAACTATATAACTATACTATATGTAAAGATAACAAGGTAGTTTTATTTCTATCTACACGAGAATAAAAAATCACAAGTTTGAAATAAGTTACCATTTCTTTTTTTTGTCATATTGATCGGAGATTATCAATTATTTTCGTAAACGTGTCATGTCTTAATCTGTAAAATCAAAATGTTAACTGTTGCAAATCCTGACCGAATCTTCCTATATCAATTGACTATCATGATGTCCTTGATATATTAATTTACTTTCAAATTGGTAATGTCTAAATATAATTTTTAGCTTACTATTAAATGAGAGCAACATAATTTTTTTATGATTGTATATTGTACGAACAAAACTTACAATAATTATACTTGAATTCAAGATAATAAAAATGTTATGCGAATTATATACTAACACACAGATCACGTGTACCTTGCCACTATTGAAAATAGCAAGAGGAGTTGCTTGTCATTTAACTATTCAACTCTAGATACTCCGTATTTCAAAATCAGGGCCCCGCCACCAAGCTAGGAAATTTCTGAGAAGTTGGTCATTGAAAGGAAAAAGGCTTCGGCTTTCCATGTCCTCTCACTTAACTTAACCTCTATTCATAAAGTTTCTCATGGCATGAAGTGTAGCGAGCATTGCAAGTGATGGAAGGGTCAGACAACATTGAGGATGCATTTAAATCGGCCTTGAACACCATCTTACACTGGGATTCGACTGTTGCAGCAGAAGGAGGAATTAACAAGTACTTGTTAGCCGTTGACGACGTCCGCTGCTGGATGGAGTCCACGGCAGGGGAGGCGGCTTCCGAGGACCGAAGCGAGGCCGACAATGCGATGTCCACGGCCATGGCTCGGCTCAAGCACGAGTTCAAGAACATCCTGACCCGCGACACCGCTCCAAGGTACTCCAACTCTACTTGCTCAAGTCCACTTACTGAACGTTCTAGTGATGAATCCTCTGATGAGGATTGTCCGGACCATGAGTTTCCGTCTCCGGAGACTATTTCTGGTCTCCGGAGCATAGCGGTGAGGATGAACTCCGGGGGTTACCTCGGGGAGTGCGTTCAGGTGTATTCGAGCGCACGGAAAAAGGCTCTGGTGAACCACCTTTTTCATGTACTAGGCGTGGAGAGATTGAGCAACGGTGATGTCCGGGTGATGGAATGGCAACTGTTGGATGCTAAGATTAAAAAATGGAAAAGGGAGGTTAAAGTTTGGGTGCGGATCTTTACCAACGAGTGGCGTCTCTGTAAGCAAGTCTTCGAAGGTCTTGGGAGACCTGGCACAGATGGTGACTGCTTTAGGATGGCTGCTAAAGATGCCGCAACTCATTTATTTAACTCTGCCGATGCAATAATTAATATCCGTCCCTCACCAGAGAAACTATTCAGGATTTTAGACACTCACAAGGCTTTGTCGGATATTTTGCCTGATTTGGACATTCTCTTTCCGTCGATTCGATATCAGGTAGCTGAAGTAATAATTCCTCGACTGTCCGAGGTGGTCAGAGAGATCCTGCAGAAATATGAGGAACATTTACGTGGTGAGCTGCTTTCATATCCACCCTGGGAAGGGAAAATTGACAAGTTGACATCTTATGTGATGAAATATGTCGTTCGGATCTCCAAGTACGAGCAAACATTAACTCGATTGATCGTAATCAAGCCGGAAATAGATTGGGAGATTCCGACTGCGGGGTTGATCGAGCTGGAGGAGCGAACCCCATTAGAGCTCCATTTGATTTGGATCCTTGAGAAGTTACGCTTCAAATTGGAAGTCAAGTCGAAGCAGTACGCAGATGCATCGTTGGCCGATTTGTTCATGATGAATAACATTCAATACGTGGTGCGGGAAATTCTAACTTGTCCTAAGTTGAGGGGCATGATTACCGATGATTTTCTGAAGACGTTGAAGGGGACAGTGCGAGAGGCGGCGACTAGCTATCAGAGAACGACCTTGGTAAAGGTCTTGTCTTGTCTGAGACCAGAGGGACTAAACGTGAATGGTGTATCAAGGAGTGCCGTTAGGAAAATGATTAGGACCTTCAATTCGATGTTTGAGGAGGTTCACAAGACCCAAGTAGATTGGTCTGTCCCAGATTTTCAGCTCCGGGAGGATCTTCGTTTGTCGATAACCCAGAAAGTCATATCGGCTTACAGGTCCTTTACGGAACAACACTTAAACGTGTTAGGTCATGCTTTGACGGCTTTGTACTTAAAGTACACCCCCGAGGACCTTGAGGCTAAATGTTTGGAGTTGTTCGAGGGTTACAAGCCAAATACGAAAAAGCAAAAACATGCGCATAGTGTCGTTGAAACTGCATTAGTGTTTAGGCCTTGTAGTATCAAGAAGGTTGAACCTGGAAGAGTTCTCTATGGAAATGCTACTTCTTGCCACATGCAATTTCTCAGAGGAGCACATCATTGGCATCGGAAGCTATGGACCTGTCTCCCGTGCCACATTAAATGATGATCGTGTAGTAGTAGCCATCAAGCGCGCTAAATTCTTGAAATCTAGACACTTTAGAGGTAGCATGGACGAGGACAAGGACAATGCATTTCTCAAAGAACTTGAGCTCTTATCCCGCCTCAACCATGGAAACCTTGCCCGGCTCCTGGGGTTTTGCAAAGATAGCAATGAGCTTGTATTAGTTTCTGAGTACATGAGCGATGGCAGCCTCTATGACCATCTCCACAAGCTCAAGAGCCCCCGTTTAAGGTTGTGGCCTGCACGCATTAAAGTGGCGCTAGATGTGGCTAGAGGAATCAAATACCTCCACAACTACGCGGTGCGACCAATCATACACCGTGACATCAAGTCATCCAATGTATGGCTTGATGCAACTTGGAGTGCCAGGGTGTCCGATTTTGGACTATTGGACAACACTTCACACCTTTCTTTTGATGCTGCTAGCTCCACACGATTGACCACTAAGAGCGACGTGTATAGCTTTGGAGTATTATTGCTCGAGCTATTATCCGGGAGCAAAGTAGTATGTGAAGATGGAAAGCCCCTCGACATGTGATTGATTTTGTGGTTCCATATATTGTACAGGATAATCTCTATAAGGTTCTTGACCCTGAGGTGTCCCCGCCAACACCATTTGAGATAGAAGCAATGGTATACATGGGGTACCTTGCTGCAGATTGTACCAGCCTGGAAGGTGAAGACCGACCAACAATGACAGAGATAGTTTCTAGCTTAGAAAGAGCATTGGCTGCATGTGTAGAAGCCCCAACGTTATCTGGGTCCAGTAGTAGTTCTTCCGCGTAATTCAGCCGACTTGATTGAGGACACATGTTGATACATCCCTTGGAAGTGAAGGTAAATGCATCTACTGCGCATAAATTGAAGCTCTTGGTTTCATCATTTTAGATATCAAGTACAAGTGATTGGTCTTTTTCCGATGCAGATTTTGTTCACCATGGACGAGTGCAGAGTACAAGAAACTTATGATTAGCGTTGTTGCTGCCCAGTAATGTATGATATTTGCATGATTAGCGCCTATTTTCACCACTGTCGCATATTATTAGAAAGCAAACGATTACTACATAAAGCTATTGGACTTGCCATTTTTGTATGCAAAGCTAGATCGGAAATCTTTACCACATGCAATTATGGTTTAGATGTTTTTCGATCTAATATTGTGTAATGGACAATTTGTAGCTTCCAGTATTTTTATTTGATTGTCTGTAATATATGAACGTAACTCTTGTATGGCCGGGACGGTTTATTGTACAATATTATTCTTCTCTTAACAAAAAAAAAAGCTCATGATTGAGAGTACTTGTGAAGAAACATACAGGCGGCTTCACGTTATGTTCTGTTATGAATCCAGTATTTGGGCTTTGATTAAACAAAAAGGCAAAAAGGCATCAATTTCATAGTTTCTTTTTCTTTTTATTTTCCATTTTGTGTGACGAATATTAGTGATTAAAAACTTTTACTAGGTCGTGGAAGTATTTTTCCTTTACACTAGGAAACGGGAAATAGGCTTCATGAGAGTTATGGGCATGTTCATTTTCTCATTTTTATTTATGTTTTCGTTTTCATCATTTTTATATCTATTAAGAAATAAGGTTGTGTATGTTATCCTTTTGACAGCCAAAAAACGGATTTCTACATTTTTGTAGTGCTTTGGTTACATTTCAAAAAAATAAAATAAAATAATAAACTTACACGATAAAATAATCTTTTTAGTCATCATTATAAAATCTAAAATTAATAAGGATAAACGAACCGGACTTATATTTTTCATGCATCAAACACAATACCCACTAGAATTCAATCGTTGAGAACAAGAATTTATGTAGCAAAAAATACTTTGTATCCCATCAAGTCCCTTATTTTGACATGGCAATGATCTTTAGCAACCAAAATTGTGGTTTAAAGAGGAGGAAGAAGATCAAAGGGATGAAAGCTGTCACCACTGCCTTTTCTTACATATATTAGTAAGATGTCTACGTGCTACGCGCGTGGATGTCTTCCATGATATTTTGGTAAATGATAAAATAATTTCATGAAAATATGAATTAAAGAACAAAAAGGAAAATGCTTAACCACCAAGTCACCAACCATGAAACTGCACAAGTTCAGGCATATATTAATATATGTTTAAAGTTGTTCAACGACGTACTTAAAAATATTGCAAAGCATAGAAGACTACACATTTTAGTTATTTTGCAAGAATTACCAGGGAAGGAAGGAAAAAAAAAAAAAATAGCTGTGAATCTCTGACACATTTTTCTAATGACCATATTCTTCTCCGCTCCGATTTGGGTTTCTTCCTTTATTCCTTCCATGCATGAGGTGTTGGTGCTACTAAATGTAACTATCATTTGATAATAGAGACCGGCGTTCGGCATAATTTTGAGAATGCTCATTTAAGCACTTCAATAAGAGGGCTTGTATTGAGTCTAGTAGCAGCAGCAGCAGAAGCAACACGCTCCTGCATCGAAGATTAACCAATCATATATGTGACAACATGTTTCTTAGAGGTAAAGGTGCTATATTAACCAGGAGGAGGATAGAGAGAATTACATCCATGGTTGTGCTCACAAAAATGGAAGACACAACATCATCATCCAATTCACAAACTAAAATAAATACTCTGTAATCCTTAGCTGCCAAGTTATAAACCACCTATAATTGCCTTAATCCCGCATCTTCCACTGCATATTTTATGCATTATGCCGCATTAGCAACATTGCAAAGTATGAACGAGATTACCAACCACAGGATCTGGAGCATCATCTTTTTTGCACATAACTGAAGGAACCCCAGTGCCCAAATCAGCAGCCAATTTTGGCAGCCCAAGTTAATTATGCATAATTTTGCTCTGGTGCACAATAGATACGCTCTCTAAGGTCATGTACCTCTGTTATGTCCAAATTGGCATAAATCTTTGTTGCGCTTGTGGAATTCAACTGGATATTCCCTGTTTTATGTTTGTCATAGAGATTTTGTAAAGAAAGCAATATCTCAGAAATTCAATATACGCTACTAGAGTGAAATAAAAAGAATAAGTGGAACAACATTGAGGGGAGTATATCTAACCGTTGAATGTTTTGACTATTCCACCACAAACAATAAGCACAACTGTGGTCGTGGTTTGTTCTTTTAGCAAATTCTCCAATTCTAAAGCCTTCTCCGACCATAGGGTCACCTTCAACTCTTGGCCCCTAAATATAACATAAATGCTTGTTAGTTACTCATCACTTTGGTGTTACTATGCAAAAGTTAGACATGAAAAGACAACATACCTGATGTTAATCAAAATGATATCTTTCTTCAAGAGTTGTTTTTGGGTTGTGGGTTTGACTCCAAGGTTCTCGATGTCGCAAACTTTTGACAGAATTCCAGCAACATCTAGACAAAGTTCAAAACAATTGGTTATGCATTAGTCAAGTATAATATGGTATGATAGAATGGTTAATTCAAGATAATGAGGATGTTTTCACCTGTGAGGTATGTAACATCATGAGAGCGTTTGCTCGCATAGCTCCTCATAGCTGACAATCTCAAACTTGTGCTCAGGCATTTTATCAATATTTGGATTTAACTGCTGAATTTGTGTTGCATGGTACAACGTGATTACCAATGTTATTTTTGACAACGGTCGGTATGTTCCTCTCCATTGAGAAAGCTTCATGTTTGAGACGAAGTAAACATTCCTTCCTTGAACTGGGGCATGAATGTGGACCTTTGATTTTTCCTTAAGAGAACATGTATTTGATTTTCCTGCAAATATATTCTGCATAAAGAACTTTGTGTTGACAAATATATATTCTCACTTTATAAAGTAGTACTGTACATACCTCCCGGTCAAGAAATATTCTACTCGAGTTGATGATCTCATTCCTATTAGAATTAATCCCATCCCACATCCGTGTGACCCTGACCTTAATGGTCCAGTCATCCTTCAAATCCGTGAGTTCAGATATGAGGCTATATTTTCCTGCCATTGTTGTTCATGAAAGAGATTATAAAAATCGTTCAGTATATCAACTTATCTAAAAGTTTTTGTTTAACATATGGATTGGAAGTACAATGTATGACTAACTAATTCTAATGAAACAGTTTCAAAGCATTACTCATGCATCCATTTTTAGACCAACTAATTCTAATTTATAGTTTTTCTTCTAGCTGAAGGAATTGGAGATAATTCATGTTAGAGATCCAATTCCTTTTCGAAAGCAAAAAGAGCCTGTTTCGTAGCAGGGCCTTGGCCTGGAGAGTATTGAGCAGCTTTTCTACAGTCATCCTAAGCATTGGTTTGCTTGTCAAAGTTGTTGCCTACTTTAGGCTCCAAAAGGCATGCATTTGAGACCTACGAAAAGTCGGATTCATATAGTGTTGAGAGCCATGATATCACCAGAGGTGTGATCGTGGTTCTAATGCCGCTTGCAGTGCTGCAAGATAAAGGTTAACCCCTCATCCAGTCCCTTAAAATCTAAGCCTTCTGGACCATGTAAATCTTATAATCCTGGATCCTCTTTCAATCATTGCTTCTCCGAATAATCATGTGCACACCTTGAAAGCGGCGTCGTCATGAAAATTCTGTGCCAAATGCCACTCAAAAACTTAACCAACTCATTCATCCTTCAATTATATCAAATAGTTAACGTACATGTCTTTGAATTATATTGGCCGGTTAAGATCTTGCTACGGAACACTACCCATATGTTCTATTAAATAAATTCCTGATGCGAAAAGATACTCGAGCCAAAGATGCAAATATTGGATAACAAAGTATTATGGAACATCCAACTTACCAATACGTCCCAGCGACATCATTATGCTCCCTTCCCAACTCTTTCGTTCAAGCAAACTACTTATGCCTCAATTCTAAACTCAACTGACCACACACGAATGGAATCTGGTGTACCCATCCAAACCTAAATCCAGTCCCTGGTAGGGACACTTAAGCGGCACATATACCTAGACTACATTGTTTCTATAGAGGTATAAAGCAGGAACATGTGGCTTTAAGCTCATATTTAGCAAAAGTCCATCGAAAAGAGTTGTATAATCTCCACAGCATGTAGATTCTAATAAGCAAGAGGAAGGCCGTGCAATCATACTACTCCTATGAATTTCTATAGCAGGTGGTGTCCTCTATACAACGCCAATCGAAGATATGTTAATAGTCAATGTTACCAATCAATTTGGTGGACTGCGATAGTAGAATCTAAAATGAATGAGATGAAATCAATTCAAGTACCTTTTTCTAGCGCAGAGAAACTGGAGCAGCAATTCCTGGAGCAGAAGATTGGAGAAGGGAGGGGGTGTAATTGTCATGGTTTTACACTGTTGTGTCTATCTTTGGGGCTTAGAATCCCAATAACATAAGAATTGTGTTTTCTCGTGGGAAGGTGTAGAAGAAATGTGTTTTCTCCCAATGACTTCTATTGGTATCAGGTATTTAGAAGTTAGAAGAATTGGGTTTCAGTTTTTAGGTGTAGAAGAATTGGGTTTCAGGTATTCGTAAGTGGGCCCTGTCGTTAGTTCCATCCAGCTTGGCATCCGTAAGACAATCAAGTAAATAATGCTTTGCATTACCTGGTAACATTCCAGGTGTTTGAAGTTGTTAATGACACTTCGCTTCTTTGCACTCCTTATACACCCACAAAAGCAATAATGCAAAAAGATACATGAATTTGTCAATTAAACTCTTACAAAATCACCATGACTCAAAGTCCTACAAATAAGAATCTTCCTGATGGTGAGCGTGGAAGAAAGAATGATGGAATTTTAGGGGACATGGATGACTAACACTGGAAGGAGTTTATAAAGTTTTCTTTTGTGAAGTGTTGTACCAATGTTAAGAGGTAAAGAAAAATTGAACACTTCATTTGCTTGAAGAGCCCAATTAAGTCGGGGGACTCTCACAAATATGATGACGTGTCGCAAAATTAAGAGGGGTAAAAAGGAAAAATAACACTAAAAAAAGCTTATGTGTCGCCCCGACGACGCACGACGCTTCGTCTATTATATATTTATATGATATGATATGATATGATATATATATATAGATATATATATATATATATATTTGCATTCTTGTGCTTACCAATCCATAAATTTAGTGTCGTACAGTTTATGGACTTAAAAATCTTGATTTCTCGGTTCTTTTAATCAAACTAGTAAGGATCACGTGCTTTACACGTTATATAGTGATTCGAAAGAAAAATGTTAGAAATTTTAGTGAAAAGTATAATTGAAATTAATTAATACGACTATTACAGTTAAACCATAATAAATAAATCAGTTGTTAGCTGCTGATCAAATACTCGAACGAAGTAATTTGAATAATGTTCAAAAACCTAAGTTTTTCACCTTATATACATATGCATTATATTAATAATATAAACACAATACCAAAAACGTTAGCGAAAAGCTTAGCATTAGATTAATAATATAAATACAATACCAAAATAAAATTAATGAATATGATTATTACCGTTAAACCATAATAAATAAATCAGTTGTTAGTTACTGATCAAATACTCGAACGAAGTAATTTCAGTAATGTTAAAAAAAACCCTAAGTTTTTCCCCTTATATACATATGCATTAGATTAATAATATATATACAATACCAAAAAAGTTCATCAAGAATAATTTCTAACCTAAATCATGTATTAGATAATAAGACATATATCATCAAATTAAAAATGAAAAAAAAATATTACTTATTGCATAATGTTTTGAGAGTTAAGAAAACCATAACAACCCACTATTTTACAAAGCACAAAATAACACATAAATTCATCATAAAAGTTCAAGAGGAATGCCTAGTCGACCTTGTAGATAGTTTGACTTGTATCTATATCGGTAAAGTTTAAATTTGCAGTCATATGCAATAAAGTTAGTAGACGCAATAGCCTATCCATTTAAAATATATATTGTATATAAATAAATAGCATAATAATACCTGAACTTATGAACAGTTTAGTGAAAATTAATGTGTTCATTTTATTGATTTTGATGGTGGCATCAGTGTTAGGTTTTAATAGTTTTTGTTTTCAAAAGTTGAACATATATATACGATTGGATTAAATCCAGTCCCGCGTTGATTGAATTCAATCTTTTGTTACTAAAAGATACATAAGTGAATTTTTAACCTCTTCAGCACTCCCCTTGGAATCATTTTTATATAGTGGCCCCAGATCTACACATGTTTTGGTTATATTTATTCAATCTAAAAGATACATTGGAGAACTTTTAACCTCTTCTAGCAGTAGATTCTTTAAATTCAGTCAAAAATATTGTAATTAGCCTCATCTTATAAATTTAAAATGGAAATTTTAAACAAAAAATATTTAGCCATTTAATATCTTAATATTATTTTGTATGATGTGCCAGATCCTCATCCTTTTTGTTTATATTCACATTCTTTTGCCACTAAAGGACACATTAGAAAACTTAAAAAGAGTATTTCAAGAAAAATAAATATTTACTTATTTAATCCCTTACATATCAAAACTTGGGAGTTTTCAAACTAAAAACAATATTAATCATTGGAACTCAAATAAATCAGAATCTTTATCAATTCGATTTCACCTAATCCTATCACTTATAATAGTGAAATATACGAAGATAATAGCCATATAAAGAATATGTTATCATGCAAATATATGGTATTCCGGACTACAATGGATCATATAAAAACATTACCAGTATGAAGAATATGTTGTCATACAAATAGGGGTATTCCAATAACTCAAATACGAACATAGGATTATGTACTTGCCACGAATTCAAATTATATTTAAGAGCATAATCTTATGATCTAGCGATTCTTATGCATTTAAAAGTTTCTAAAAAGCTCTAATTTAGCGATAGCTTTATTAGCACTAATATGTCCATATTCAAAATCTAGAATTAAACTTTAGTTTTATGATAGTTTCAATGTACTAATATTTTTGTATTGAAATCTATATACATGCATAATAATACAAATGTGTAGCATATGCATCGACATACAAATATAAAATGAAAAATTAAAAAAGGATTGAGTTTCTAAAAAAGTATTAATGTACTTTAGATATACTTCATTTCTTCTAGAAGGGTATAGAAAACTCTATTATCTGCAAGTTGTTTTCTCTCTTATCTACAAGTTGTTTTCTTTAATCAAATTTGAAGGAGAAGATGTAATAGCTCTAAAGTAGTTTAGTTTTAACATGAATGGAGGCGGTAAGTTTTTATAAGAAATTTTTCAGTAGTCCAAAAACATGCAGAAGTTCAAGAATAATTTTATAGGATTTTCTTAGGGATATTTTCCTTTTTTAAAGTAAAGGTCAGAACAACCTTAACTCTAACAAAAGCATATATTGCAATAAGAATATTTCAGGGGAAAATACTTGATATCCTAAAAAGAAGTATAAAGAACACCTTATTTTTTTTTAACAAAACTCTAACTCAGAATATGTATTTAATGAGAAAAAGAAATATAAGTGAAAAACTCCAACAATCAATACTATTGTAATGAAAACTTCAGATTAAAATGCATGTTAAGGAAAAAAGAAAAAATTAAAGGATTAGCCATTTAATCCCAATCAGGATTACATATGCATTTTAAAAATCTTTAAAAACTCCAATTTTATGATACCTACCTTACGCCAGTATGTCTGTTTTCAAAATTTAGAATTAAACTTTAGGTTTACGATAGTTTCAATGTACTAATATATCAATATTGAAATCTATATACATGCCTAATAATTCAAAATCTGTAGTATACGCATCAAAATACAAAATAAAAAAAATTGAGTTTCTTACAAAAAAAATTCAATTTATTTTAGGTATATTAGATTCCTCCTAAAAGACTATAGAAATCTTTGTTCTCTGCAATTTGTTTTCTTGATCGAATTGATGGGAAAATGTAGTAGCTTTAAGTTTTTTTTTTTTTTTTTGACGTGAATGGAGGCGATAGGTTTTTGATTAAAAAAATTTCAGTAATCATAGAGCTTGCAGGAGTTTAAGGATGATTTTTTAGGATTTTCATAGAGGGTTTTCCCTATTTTTCTTAACAAAAGTCTAAACAACTACTAAATTCTAACAAAAGCATGCATTCCAATAAGGAAATTTTATAGGAAGAGCCTTGATATCCTAAGAAAAGTCAAAATAACACTCTAATTCAAAATGAATATTTAATGGAGAAAAGTTCCAAGTGAAAAACACCATTAATCAGCACTAACATTTTATGAAGATTTTAATTTAGAAAGAGCATCTTAAGGGGAAAAAATGATTAGTCATTTAATTCCAGTCACGATTACATATGCATTTAGAAAATTGTAAAAAACTCTAATTTTACGTTAACTTCCTTACACCAATATGCATATTCAACATCTAGAATGAAACTTTAGGTTATGATAGTTTCAACGTACTAACATGCTTGTATTGAAATCTCTATACATAAACAATAATTCAGATCTGTAGCATACGCATTAATATACCAATACATGTAAATTTTGAAAAGATCGAAATTCTGACAAAAAAATTCAATTTAGTATAGGTATATTAGATTTCTCCCAAAAGACTATTGAAAACTCTATTCTCTGCAACTTGTTATATTTTTATTTTTTTCAAATTTGATGGAAAGATGTAGTAGCTTTAAGGTAGTTTAGTTTTGATTTGGATAGGTGGTAGGTTTAGATAAAATATTTTAGTAATCAGGGAGCATGCAGGAATGAACGGGTTATACGATTTTCATAAGGTTTTTTTTTTTTCATAAAAGTCAAAATAACACTTATCTCTAATAAAAACATATATTCTAATAAGTACATTTTAAGAAAAGTGGCTTGATTTTCAAGAGAAGTTAAAAAAATACCCTTGTTTTTTAGTAGCACACTTTTTCAAAAAGGGTATTTAATGAAAAAAAAAAGTTTTAAGTCAAAAGTCAAAACAATCCTTAGCTCTAACAAAAACATATATTCTAATAAGGGTATTTTAAGGAAAGAGGTTTGATATCCTATGAGAAGTAAAAAGAACACCCTCGTTTTTTAATAACTCTCTAATTCAAAAAGAGTATTTAATGAAAAATATATATTTTAAGTCAAAAATTCCCATAATCACTCCCAATCTTGTAAAAAGATTTCATTTGAAGAGAGCATCTTAAAAAAAGAAAAGATTAGCCATTTAAGCCCATCTTAAGGAAAGAATCACGTGCTTTGAAAGTTAAAAAACGATTCAAAATGAAAATGGCATAAAAATCTTAATAGGCAACACAATTAGGCTTAACTACTACAACTACTTTAACTGAATCGTAATAAGCAAATCAAATTGTCAAATGCTAATCAAAGACTCGAACATAGAAGTTCATTGCAGAAAACATGCTCTCACTTTCAAATGTGAATTGCTAATGACGATTACGGCCAATTTTTGTTACTATTTATCATACTTGTTTCTTTTATCACATCAAGTTGTTACTAAAAGGAATTCTAATTTTCATATTAAATCTGGTTACCCAAAGGTACACTGACATTGTAATCAGTTTCAAACATTTTTCAGAATTATTTAATTCTCAGCAAACACTAAAAGTTTGGCATTGCAAAAAATAAAGTTGAAGAAAGTTTTCTAGAGCTATTTTGACGCACATAAAATGTAACGTGAAGTGCATCTACTGGAGTTGCCTAATCTCTAGTAATATAATTTCATGGCATGTATATAAGTCTAGAAAGTGTGAGACAAACATGGAAAAACTGAGAAAAAGTTTGATTTATAATTAAGTAATCTATTTTATTTTTCTTCTAGTATGTTGTCTTTTTTTCTGTTAAATAATTTATAGTGTACTTTAAAGCTCTCTTTTATTTTAACATAGCATGATGTTATTAATCTTAACTAGTACTATTAGGCTATTAATTTTGTTGCGCATGTTGTTTAGCATATAATTTTCACAAGATTTTTGTTTTAACACAAATCATTTTATTTATTTTGATAATACCACACGTACTAATCTTAAACGCCAATAGAATGTCATTAGTCGACAAATTTAATTTCGCAACAACATATAAAAGTTAGTAAATGCAATAGTAGGTCCACATCAAAAAAAGACAAATAAAAAACATGATAATACCTGAACTTAGGAACGATTCTCCGAGGAGTATAAAAAATTAATGTGTTCTTTTTATTGATCTTGATCTAGGCAAGTTTTAAGATTAAGATTTGACACGAGCTTTTTAAAGGTGAGCAAAGATTTATATGGTGGGGCTTGATACACACTCGGTTTGGTTAAATTCATACTCTTATGTCACTAAAAGATGCATTAGTGAACTTTTAAGCTCTTTAGCGATAAAATATTTATTTTAGCCCAAAAACGTTGTAACCGATTACCTAATTAATCGGACTTTCTGACAGGTGTCAGATATATAAATGAGTGAAAAAAGATATCTTAACAACATGGTCTTGACGATTACATAAGCATTGCTCTTATGGGATCAAAGCTTGGGAAATGACAGGTTTCCAATGTTCGTTTATCATGAAAGTAAATTTGTGCTATTGTACGTGTTATTAAGTTTATACATTTGAGTTAGTTATTACACTTGCAAATTTTTATATTATTTTGTCAAGTCCAACTAACTAATCAAGTATTGAAGTAACAAAATAAAAGTTCTTGAAGATATATGTTAATAAGATGCAAATTAGAACTCATCTACAATCCCAAGCTCAGGATAACTTGATTCAATTCAATTTATTTATATGTAAAAAATTTGTAACTCGGTATTCTTTGTTTGTAAAAAATTAATGTTCGAAAAAAGTTGAAACTCTTAATCTGGATATAAATTGCATAATATTCAAAAGCTTTGAATCTAGTTTTTTTCGTGAAAACTATAAACTTAATTAAAAGTCGAAAAACACCCTTAGTTTTAGCAAACTCCAAAATTCAAAAAGAAAGCTAAAATTGAAAAAGGTACTTCAGAGAAAAAGGTTTAATACTATGGTGAAAGTAAAAAACATCCTTAGTTTAAAATAAACTCTAACCTGTATAAAAGGGCATTTTGAATAATAAAATTTTTATAAAGGTGTTTTCAAGGAAGAAATGTTCGGCTACACGGTGGGACGGGATCCACACCAGTTCTGAATAAATGCATATTATTTTTTCACTAAAAGATGCATTACTGAACTTTTAAATTCTTTAGCGACGAAAATGTTTAAATTTAGTCACAAATATTGTAATTTAGCTTCACCCTTTCTAAACATGAAATCACCCTTCATTTTTGTAACCCTTTCATATTTAAAAAGTCGAAAGCATCCTTAACTCTTGTAAACTTTTTAAACTTAAAGAGGGCATTTTTAAGGAGATAATGTAAGTATTTAAATTCCACAAAAAAAATTATATTTTAGCCTCATCCTTTGAAAAGTCATAACCACGCCAAATTCCCAGAAACTTTTTAAATTTTAAAAAATATCTTAACCAAAAAAAAATAAAATTGTTGAGCCGTTTAACTCCTTGCGTATCAAAACTTGAGACGTTTCACGCTGGAAAAAATTTATTAATCATTCGAGCTCAAATAAATTAGAGTCTTTATTAAGTTGTTTTCAGCTAATTCTATGACCTATGAAAGTGTCTTATACAAAAATAGTAACCATATGAAGAACATATTGTCATGCAAATATATGGTACTCCGAATTACAATGGAACATAGAAAGACAATAATCATATAAATAACATGTTACCATGCGACTAAGTGTATTCCAATAACTCTATACGAACTTAAGATTATTTATTTTCTATGAATCCAAATTGTAACGAGGAACCGAATGGTTTGATGTAGCGAATCTTAAAAGTCATGATTATATATGCATTTTAAAATTTTAAAATAACTCTAGTCTTGCGATAGCTTCCTTACAACACATGTATGCATTCAAAACGGGAAATAAACTTCAATTTTACGATAACTTCAATATATTAATTTGTTTATATATATTGAAGTCTATATGCATGCACAATAATTCAAGATTACAGAAAACTCTATTATATGCAATTTGTTTTCTTTAATCAAGTATGATTGTGAAGACGTAATAGTTATAAGGGAGTTTAATTTGAACGTGAATGAATGAAAGTTTTGGTAGGATTTTTCCAATAAAGATGTTCAAAGAGTATGCGATAGTAGTTTAAGGGTGATTTTACAAGATTTTTATAGGATTTTTTTCTTTCTTCTTTCATAAAAGTCAATTCAGCTCTGAACTCTAGCGAAATCATATGTTCCAATAAAGTATTTTAAGAAAATAAGCTTGATATGCTAAGAGCTCCAACTGAGAAGATTGTGTTCGATTATATCAGTAAATACATTCCAAATGCACCATTTTTGGCAGCAGTCTTAATAAGAATGTACTTCCATGACTCTTTTCTAAGGGTAAGTATCAGTACTCCTTTCAATTTTCCTCTCATATAAATTTTAGCTTTAGGCACCTCATTCAGCATCCCTGCAGGTCCATATTTGAGAACACTGGATCACCCCAGTTGAGTTGGGTTCATGGTAGGTGCTAGGTGCTACGCTTTTTTGTTGTATACTGTACGACTACTTTGCATATTCATCATTCTAAAATGTCTTAGTACTTTGTTAGTTCCGTGTTGGCATGCTGCTTTATTATTATGCTATTCCACAATCCTAACACACTATAAAATTCTGTCCTATTGGTTGTTTCAACCATGACAATTCAATTGCAGTCTTAACACAATACTTCGATCAGTAGCTATATCTCGATTTACTAAGCATTGTCAAGCTTTGGAATCAGAAAGTAGAACTTGCTAGACGTAAAATATTCTCAAGTAATACACCACAAAGAATTCAAAAAAACATAAAAAGAAAAGCGTGATCAAAGATATTAATAAGAAATCACCTCTCTCCTTCTAACTTTCTCCTAAGAGCTTGATGAATATTGGAGCTATCATGATTGTAGAGGCTGGTGGTTCTAGGTAACGTGAATGGAGGCAAGATGAAGGTAGGGTTCTGAGTCCATGAGTTTAAGTATAATTAGATAGGGTTTCTTTTCTTCTTTTTTTTTTTTTTGTGTGGTTACAAGCCAAAACAATCCTAAAATTTAATCAAACCAATATGCTCCAATAAGGGTAGTTTAGGAAAGATGCTTCATAATGCATAAGAAGTCAAAAACTCCCTTATATTTTACTAAGCCTCAACTCCAAATAAGGGCATTTAATGGAAAAGAAATGTTATAAGTCAAAAATACCCTCACTCACTCTTAAAAATCATTTAGAGAAGGGTATTCTAAAGAAAGAAAAGATTAGTCATTTAAGCTCATACGTGCTTTTATATATGTATATATAGATATATAGATATAGATAAGCTTGATTTTCTTCGACTTAATATATAAATATATAAAGCTTAGATTAGCCAAATGTCATCTTTTTATTCCGAACCCCTAAAGAAATTGATTTTGATTGAACCTTTATCTAATTGTCTTATTTAATTTTGTTAGGTACATTATATTATAACCTATCAATTGAACTCTCTCAAATTTGTTACATAACGTAGTCATAACTCATAATCACACTAATTGAATACTTTTATTATCTTATCTTATCATAATAATTGCCAACTAAGAAGATTCAATGCATTGTACTAAAATCAAATCTGACTAAATACACCGGATTTTACCAACAGATACTTATCATTTTTCTCCCATGAAGTGCGTAGACAAGTTAGACGTGCAAGAATACACTATTTGTAAAGGTAGATCATTACTAATCGAACAATACACCAATTTTTTGACGCTGCAACATTTTGATGACATTATGTGGTACGAATGTGGGAGTAGAATAGCAGACAAGATAGTGAAAATTGTCTTGCGCTCTCGGAGAACATATATAAATTAGAGCATGTTATTATAATACAATGACTCATTTTAGTACTGCTAACTTATAAATATTTATGTTTTTATCTCGGTAACAACTCGAAAGTATAAACATATATTTTTCTTCTTTTATTTGTATTAAAAGTGTAGTGAGCAAAAGTTTAACCAACGATCATTTCGAAAACAATAAGGACCAGAATAAAATAGTAGATTTATCTCACTTATCTAAAAGATACTTAAAATACTATTAGAGAAGTTATAACTTCATGTAAACAACTACATGATAATACACTTTTCTTGGTTATGCTAATTTTTGACCCTCTTCATAAGGAGACGTTATCGTTGCTCTTGTAAACACAATAAAAATAGTGTATTCATCGTCAATGTCCTGCTTCATTTGTTCTAAGTTAATCTATTCATAAGAATAAGAGATGGTATGAGAAAAAATTTAACGTCTAACTATGTCATAAATAATCATATGGTACCTATCTAGACAATTACTGACCCTCTCTAAAAGGAGATTACATTGTTGCTCTAATAGAAACAGGTAAACAGAGAGAGCCTCCATTCACCGTCGTCAACGTGATACTTCATTTGCTTTATGGTAATGCATGTCATAAGAACACAATATTTTAAGAGAGTTTTTTATGGTTAATTTTTTGAGTGATTAATAACCATAACATGATACATCACTTTTGGAATCCGTTGCCAAAACATATATTTGTTCTTGAGAACCTAATAAAAAACGAACATCTATTAATGCCGATATTGTGTATTGAGATAACATACTGACCCTATGTATCTGATTTTTGAGATGCAGTACCTTCCATAAGGTACTATGCAAGTGCTAGGAAATTTTCATATCAATGATTGATGGAACTTATCTGGGTGGGTGCTAAAATGTCAAATGGAAAACCGACCATCAATCTAGAATTTGTTGATATTGCGACGACTAAGAAATGCAACAAACCTAATCTGACACATCGACCAGCATTTAAAATCGAGAAAAAGGGACCTTCACGAAGAACCTTTTCTCAAAGTTTCGAGGAAATTACCTCTTTCCTCTTCTTCTTATATATGCCAAGTTCGAGTTTCGTAATGCGTTGTTCATTTTCAAGTTTTCAATTTTTCGATACGTGGATTCCCCTCTTGCATCAGTTTCGGCTCGAGGGGAGATAAATTCAAGAATGGAACTGGCCCAACTGCTAGGAAATGCGGTGGCATTCCAATCAGCCGAAAGAGTTATCCAAGGCTATCCGTGTCTCCCTGCAGACTTCAAGCTGCCAGGAGAACGAATGATATTTGACAGAAACCTGCACGAGATTGATCAGTACTTTCAGGCTGTGGACCAGATTCAACGATTAACCAAGTCTGCAGCATTGCTCTCAGATTATCGCAGCCAAGGCATCAACTTGATCCAATTGGCCACAGCTCGGCTCCAGTTTGAGTTTCAGGCCATATTGACCAGGAAAGCAGATATAGATCCTACTGCTGCTGCCTATTTTAGTTCACTGAGTACTAGTTGCAGCTCAGGTTATCAGAGCCCAGGCACCAACTTGAACCAAATGGACAAAGCTCGGCACCAGTTTGAGTTTCAGGTCATGTTGACCAGGCAAACAGATAGTAATCCTACTTCTGCTGCCTATTTCAGTTCGATAAGTACCAGTTGCAGCTCTGGTTTACGGGGCGACGACTATACTGACCATCCTGCACTCTCTGATAAGGAAATATATTATCTCCGGTGTATCACCGAGAGAATGAGCTCCATTGGATCTCTACACTACTGCATTGAGGTGTACTGCTGTTCACGAAAAAAATTTGTTGAAAAAAGTTTCCGACTTCTTGGAGTTGAGAAGTTGAGCACCAATGATGTGAAGAGATTGGAGTGGGAAGAGTTGCAGAAAAAGATCAAACTATGGACAGGAGCTGCTAGGGAGTGCGTCCGAAAACTTTTTGCAAGGGAGAGAGAAATGTTTGAGCAAATCTTTGATGGCCTAGAAAGTGCTCAAACATATGATGCGTGCTTTGTTGCGACAGTCAAAGATGCAGCAATTTGTTTATTTAAATTCGCAGAAACTGTAAGTACGACTCGTCCATGGATGCAGAAGTTGTTTGGTATTTTAGGCCTTTATTATGCTTTGTCCGATCTCCTGCCGGATCTTAATCTTATATTCCAGTCGGACTCATCAAAGTCTATAGTCAATCAGGCTGCTGGGATTCTGCCTCAGTTAGAAGAGCTGGTGAGGGGAATTTTGTCAGATTTCGAGAACGGTGTGCTTCACGAGATGTCGAGTGTCCCGACTTATGCAGGCACAGTTCATCCTTTTACAAAGTATGTGATGGAATATATCTTTGGCATTGTGCGTTACAAGGATATATTAAGCGAATTGATTGTGTCCAAGCCCTCAGCTACTTTGAGAAACGAGTGTGGGAGAACACCGTTGGAACTCCATATAATTTGGATCATCGTGAGCTTGAAATTCAATCTGGAGAGTAAGTCTAAAATCTACAATGACTCATCTTTGGGTCATTTGTTCGTGATGAACAACATTGGCTTTATTGTTCAGAAAATTGAAGAGTCTTCTGAACTCGGTGAGATGATTGGGAATGACTATCGTAAGAAGCTAAGCGAAATCATGTTGGAGGCAGTCAACAGCTATCGTAGATCTATCTGGGACAGGGTGTTCTATTGTTTGAGGGACGAGGGACTACATTATGGTTTTGGTTTCTGTAAAGGGTTGTCAAAGAGAATTGTGAAACAAAGGGTGAAGTCCTTCAACATTACGTTTGAAGAAGTTTGCCGGACTCCATCAACAACGTGGCTGGTGCCAAGTAATTTGCATCTTTGTCTGCAGGCTCATCAATCAATACTGGAGGAGTTGATTCCAGCTTATGAGTCATTTTTGGGGCAGTTCAAGAGGCATGCAGAGCACCCAGCTTATCACGTCAAATACTCGGTTGAGGACCTTAAGAATGCAGTCATGGTTTCTTCCTGGAATGCCAGCTGCCTTTCTCCTTGAGTGCCCTATAACATGCTTCAACTTGAAAGGATTTTACAGTTCAGCAACTGTTTTAACACATGTGATGCCAATGTGGTCGAGCGTCAAGGTTTCTGCTAGACTAGCTTTCAGTTAATAGTTCTAGTTTACGTTTGTTTCAGACTAAATAAAAGTACAGTGGATGCGCACGCATATCAAAAATGTTTGTAAGTTGTCTTTATGTCCAACACATTTGTGAGACAAATTCAAGCAATTCACAAGTTTCAGTGCACTTCACTACGATAAAACATTTTGTAACCGTGGAGTAAGCATGAGAATGCTCTTTTCTTGTTTGCAACCGGAGATACCAGCATTTAAGAAGACACTATAATTCAACGCCTTTAAACCGTCTACCCCATTCGATTTTGATATTTTTTTCCCTTGTCATCAATATAACTGAGCAACGTAAGTAAATATTATGTTTGTGCTAATGTTATTCCATGTGTTGAAAAAAAGTGAAATAGTACTCAGCTCGTATGGGTGGATCACAAAAATATGCATGTTCAATTAGTTCAACCGGGGCGCACAACAACAAAATAGACTTAATTCATTTTGAAGTAGCACTTTTTTAATCTCGACGAATTCACTAATTTAATTGTGGCATGATCGGGTTTTATTGACTACATGCTCTTAACAATTTTGTTTGTTCTTTCACAAGTCTTGTTAATGTACATAATGAGTACTTTACAGATGTCGACTGGCTACACAACTTCTTACTTATGCAAGTCTATTATTCATGTCTTGTGTTGTATTCCAACTACCATCAAGCGTCCCCTCGTTTCTGAACCAGGCAACCATCCACATTAAATTAGAACAAAATAAAGTAATCAATTCAGGTGAATGTGTGATTAGTTCCAGATTGGTATCATTTTGGAGTACATAATCTGTTCTTTCAATTAGTTTAATTTAATCAAGGACAATTCATCCTATATTTCCACCGTTAGGAATTAAGATGAACTCATTAGCTAATGCATTCAGGTCAACGCGTTTACATCAATATCTTCGGATCGAATGCCAAAATTTTGAAATTATTTTCAATTACACAAACTATGATAGCATAGTTAGAAGGGTGGGGCTAAATTTGCACCCCTATGGGCTAAAACCCAAACCCTCTTGTCACTAAAGGATTAAAAAGTGTCAACACTTCTTTTAGTGATGAAAGAGTGTGGACTAACTAAAAAAAATGTGTATATCTTGTCCCACCTTGGTAGAAATGGCATTTAAATACCATGTCCAATCCTAGCATTGCTTTTTAATTGGACAATGGTCAAAGAAACCCAAAATACGGCGTTACAAAGTTCTATAGGGATTTTTTCTACAAGTGCTCTATAAGAAACTTTGACAACTTTGAGTTAATCAAATTTTCCATTTTGCAACTTTCCCAGCATCTACTTAAATAGGCCCAAGAAGGATCAAGATCCTCTGCTATATAGTATTTAGCAATAAAAAAAATTAGCGCTGAAAGTATTTTGTCGTTACTACTAAAATGTATAATGATAACTTCTCGTCGTTGAATATAAAGCGGCATTTTTTTTATACAGCACCTCTGCTGTACTGCAAAGGATCTTGATCCACCCAAGAATGTTAATATGTTGGAACACTCGAGGAAGACTAAGCGGAAGATATTTATATTACTCTGTCTCAATGATTATCTCTCCCAAAAGGGAGAATAAGCTTCCTAGAAACTCCCAGGGAAGCTTCCCGTGTTTTGACTTCAATTTTCTGGTGAAAAAAGAGCCAACTATATATGTTTTGTAATGCATTAGCCCATTAAAATTCCTTCGAACTTTTAAAGATTTAATTTCATCTGTATGAGCTTTATTTTCCACAAATGGAGCTTGAAGAAATTGTTACAGCGTTTAAATCAGCCATGGATAGAATCCTAGGCTATTCGTGTCCTCCATCAGATTCTACTATGCAACCAGGAGAACGAATGATCTTTGACGGAGGCCGCCATGAGATTGATCAGTACTTTAAGGCTGTCGACGAGCTTCAGAAATCAATAATGCCATCAGATTATCAGATTGAAGTCAAGAGTTTGATCCAGACTGCCATGGCTCGACTCAAATTTGAGTTTCAGGCTATACTAGCCAGGCTCACTGATATTGATCCGAATGATGCAGACTATATCAGTTCAAATAGTAGCAGTGTACCGGAGTATGAAGGAGTCTGTTCTTATCCACACTATGAAATGGAAGTTTACTATCTCCGGAACATAGCTGAGAGGATGAACTTAGAGGGTCATCTTGCTTACTGCGCTGTGGCGTACAGGAACTCACGGAGAATCATTGTGGACAGCTGTTTGAGACTTCGTCTTGGCACTAAGAAATTTAGCACCAAGGACATCCAGAGAATGGAATGGGACGTGTTACAGAAGGAGATTAAACAGTGGATAACATCATCTAGCACGTGTTTTCAGATACTATTTGGAACGGAAAGATTACTGTTTGACGACATATTTCAAGGTGATCTTGGAACTGCAGTATATGATGAGTGTTTTGTGGGGATAACTAAAGATGCTGCAGTTCAGTTCATCAAATTCGCGGAAGATGTTTGCACTACTCGGCCATCGATGCAGAAGTTATTTGAGATGCTTGACCTTTATAATGCCGTCTTGCATCTGTTGTCTGATGTTAATTATTTCTTCCACTCCAAATCAGGAGAGTGCATACGTACTCGGGCTGCTGAGCTGCTGCCTCAGCTAGCGGATCTCATAAGAGCGTCGCTGTTGGATTTTGAGAACGGCGTGCTTCACGAGCTCTCAGATCCACCGATTTCAACAGGCACAACTGACTCCTTGACATGGTATGTTTCTGACTATATTACTCGCATTTTGCAACATGAGGAGACCCTAAGCAAATTGGTTGTATCCAATCCGTTGATAAATTCGACAAAATGCGAGGATGGCATTCAATTTCTTGAAGGCAAGGATCGAAGTCCATTAGAACTTCATTTGGTTTGGATCCTTGCAAGTTTGAAACTAAATCTAAAGGGTAAATACAAACACTACAAAGACGTCTCATTGGGTCATTTGTCAATGATGAATAACATTTTCTTCATTGTTCGGAGAATTAAACAGTATCCAGAACTGCAAGAGATGATTGGGAAGGACTATCTTGACAAGCTAGACGAAACCGTGTTGCAAGAAGCAAATAGTTATCTGGTATCAACCTGGGACAGGATTGTGTATTGTTTGAGGGACAAGGGGCTACATCACGCGTTTGGTTTCTATAAGGGGGTATCGAGGAGTAGCGTAAGAGGCAGATTCAAGGCGTTCAACGCGACGTTCGAGGAGGTCCGCCAGGCTTAGTCAACTTGGTGGGTACCTGATTCGCAGCTTCGCAAGCAGCTTCAAAACTTGATACTGGAAAAGTTGGTTCCAGCTTACAGGTCCTTCCTCGAGCGGTTCAAGAGCCACGTTGAGAGTGGAAACCATCCCGAGAAATACATCAAGTACTCGGTCGAGGATCTGAGGGATGCAGTCGATGGTTTATTCGTGGAATATCAGCTATGTAATGCTTTGAAATCAACTTCTCAATGAGGGAGTGGATTGACTTTGGTCTCATCCCTGCTTCTCGACAAGCAATACTTCGCCGAGCCTAGACTTGCTTTTATCTTCAGCTGTTGCCTCCCTTCTTTTTTGACATCATCTGTGTTTGCGCTGAAATCGTCAGTCTGGTTGTGCAATGCTTTACTTTTTGTCAAGGGTATGCCTTAGCAAGCTATTCGGACTCACAAAGTGTAATCGAAGGACCAAAGAGTCATATAAAAAATTAACCGCTAAACTTAAAAAATTTCGGAACATGAAAAACCAAAATATTAACTTTAGTTATAGTTCATCCATTCTTCACAAAACAAGAAAACATAATAAGGTTAACTTTTAGACGTATATATATACTACTAATGTGATTTTTAAATTATGTGCGGTCTAAGTTTACCATAAGAATTTAAAAATAAAAAAAAAAGTAACCTTGATCTATTGTTTTTTTTTTTTTTCTTTATAATCTGGAGGTTTAGAATTTGAAAAAATGAAGATAGAGCAAGGAAAAGACAAAGATTATGACCGCCGGAGGTACAAAAAGTAAAAAAAAACAAAAAAATCACAGAAAAGGAAACGTTAATACATTAATATTAATATCACAATACAGTGACATTTTCATAAACATTTTAACTACAATTATTCATTATTTTGAAAAACAAAAAAAAATTCTAAAAATTTTAAAGGGTGATGATGGTCTCACCTCTGGTCATGCCTATGGTCCATTCTTGTCTCATGTGCTTCTAATCAACTTGTAATTGGTGTGTGTGCGTGTAGAAACTGAGAGTGGGACCAAACAAAGAAGGAACAATAAAAATATGCTAGCATAACGTGTTCAATGGTTCGCATCTATCCTTATAATCGTCTTCGACCACTAAATACTTTTCACGGAGTTTGAGAAAAGAAGGCAATGTGATTTAGACCGGAAGATTGTGACTTGAGTACTATGCACCCTATAAGCTATAAGAAGCCATTATTACATTCATGTTCACAAAATAATATGGTCGACCAACTAATTGACTATAATTAACATTTCAATATCATGGGGGCACCATAGAACCAAAAAAAATGTCATGGGGCTCCCATGATTTTACACTTCAATCTTTTGTTTTTCTTCATTAATGGCCTCTTGTTACTTTCCCCAACCATTTAGACATGTGGGTCATTCTGAAGAGCATATAGATCAGAATATCCGCTGACATAGACCATGATGAAAACATGTAAAAACATTAGAATTCTTTGGGACAAGAACAAGATAGTTAAAAATGTTAAAAGTTGATCTCTATGGCGCTACCCGATGAGAAATGACTTGAGCGGTTCTAGATAATTTATGACCGATAAATATATCATGTAATAAATTCTTTTCACAACACGTCTCACTTCAGTGCCCAAATATTTTTTTGACAACAGCCCGCAACCCCCCACCTCACCACTGCTCAAATATTAACTTGAACTCACCCTTTAAAAGATATATTGTTTCTTCTAGGATCAAAAGTCTTGACCATATAGGCCCATTAGATTAGTCATGTTATAATTTTTTACTTCATTTATCCTCGACCTTTTATTACATAATCGCTTGATTTAACGATTTAAATAGTCAAAGTCAATGATTCAATTCGAGACCATAAAGTATTTATGCCCACACTCACCGTTTAGGGCCGGTGAACCATGAGCTACTATCTCAAATTAATTATAAGCCGTCACTCTCTTTGAATATATGATTAGGACCGGTCTTCAACTTCATCAGCATTTAAATCATCCATTTTGTTTCAAAACGCAGCTAGCTATACCAAATTTAATTAGACACGCCTTTAAATGCATCACGTTACTTTGTTATTAAAACTTCTAAGCATGGGCTTGTCCAGTTGGTTAAACAAGGACATAATATGGCAATTTTTGTCTTTATTTTTCTTGTTAAAGAAATAAATTGTTCCGATTGCTTTCTTAAACTCTGTTTTCATATATCCCAAATTTCCAGCTTGTGCCCATTATAAAATTGAGAAAGCATCTCAATGCAATATATACAAGATGAGCATAATTTGACCTAATAACTCGAAGCTAAATGACTTGATTCATCCAAATAAATATTTACGCCCAACTCAACATAAAAACAAGTAACTTCCCACGTGCACTCTAGAAAAAGTTTCAAAGAACAAAATACCCATTAGGCATTGTTTGGATTAAAGTCATGGACAATTCTGGATGTGTCTCATTGTTTAGAGCAAACTTTAAAGTTGCACTGGTTTCACAATTTTTGGAAGTCATGTGGCATGGTGAAAGACAAATTTATTGGCAGTCCAAGTCATTTTTAGATGCTTACAAGGGGGACATAAAAGTTGCCTAAAGGGTACAGATGAAGCATAGACAAAGTTTGCTTTAATAAAGGGTCTCCTGGGGACCATAAATAATGGTAATCGTGGTCTATATAAAATTTTGCGTCAAAGTTTTTTTATTCAAAACTTGACTACTATCCAGATTACAGATACATGGTTACAATCCTTCTGTATAGCGACACTTAATAATTATTAAGTATATTAATAATTTTTATTTAGTGACGTTAAAAATGTGCGACTCAAAATTTTAACATAAAGGTCACTAACTATACTTAGCAACCATATATCAATTATCACTATACAAAAAATATAACTATCTTTTTTCAATTGGAATGCAGCCAAAAAAATTTTCTAACTTTAAACGAGCATCAAGTGATAAAGATAATGTTTTAGAAGATTCTGCATCATAGGCTACATCTTTGTCCTACCGATGTCAGTCTCCTCACTTCAAAACAGCATTGCAATTGATAGAGGTGTACAACATTCCAAAACCGCGTTAGAAAAAGCTCTTTTAGTCTTGTCTTTGCTAAAAAAAACACGAAACGAAGCCCTATCTTTATACGCTATAAGAAACTATTTGATAGTTGGTTAGAAACAAATGGAAACAATTGAAAGTGTAAACATTTTCGAAATGGTTTTCATAGTCATAATAATGGGTGTGTTTGTCTTTTACCTTTTGCATACTCCATATATATTCGCTCTCGAAACACGTACCGGGTATTTCTGATATTTCTCAACACACACACACACGGGTACGCGCATGTTTGGCTTGTGTTTTTGGTTGATTGTTGGAGAAACAAAGAGTGTAACTATAATCTTTTAGATGCAGTAGAAAATTACAAAAGTGATTAAAGTAACTCCATGTTACGTTACATTAGATCATAATAATTTTAGTGTACATCTAAACTTTTTATCTCTTGGCATGATATTTGTGATATGAAATCTAACATAAGGAGTGTAAATAATTACTAAAAGGTAAACGGTAAATAGGTTATTCAACCAAATATTACAATACAAACCTAGACGCAGATATTAACCCAGTAAACGTAATATAACAGTATGGTAGAAAAAGAATAGGTACTAGTTTCAATTACGGAGTTAAGCATAATGAAAAACACCTTTTAGATGATGGATTTAATGTAAGTGACCTCATTGGTTGTCTGCAGTTACGCCAAAATGACCATTACAACCTAAACAGTGAATCGATCACATAGTTTTCGTTACATAGCTAATTATGTTTTGTAATTACCTCTAAACGGTGAATCAAATGGGCTACAGGAATAAACCAATGCCATCTCAAGCAATTGGGCCATTTAACTTCTGTAACACTCAATCTAGGGTCAGTATTGCCTTTTGTCTCTATATATGTAACTAGAAAATTGCGTAAGTTGTAAAAATAGTCCTTTAAGTTTTGCTAAATATTCTAAATGATCCTTGGAGTATCAAAGATGTTCAGTTGGTCGTTTAAGTTCACTTCCGTTTATGAGATTATCTTTCTGCTCATTAACGGTGGGAAGCCAATACCTTTGTGGCTTTGATCGAAGGATAAATTTGAAAATCCGTGTCTAATGTCCCACAAGAGCGACATGTCGAAAGATTTCACGTTTGTTGGGCATAAAAAGTGGAGTTACGAATATATCCTTTTGCTCAAAGCAACAAAGGTATTAGCTTCCCGCCGTTATGAGTCGAAGGGCTGTTTAATGAAAAACATTTGATAATTGAAGGATTGTTCAGGATTTTTAGGTAGATGTCATTTTTACTAGATAACATTGTATTGCTCTCGACCAACTAGGATAACTTGATACCTTGCATAATACCTCGCTCTTTCTTAATCTCTCATTCTATCAACCAGTTCTTCCGATTCAATAGTATTAAAAGATCAAGGCCAATCATCCACGCCAGTTGAATACTTGCTCCTAAGTAACGTATTCTCCTCCTTAGAAGTTAGAACCTTCATGCTAGTGCTTTATGGAATAAGTTCATTCCACCCCCCACCCCCCAACCAACACAACACACCGACCACGTTTTATGAATGTTCGAACTTCGCTAGTAGTTTCAATACCTATTACACAACCTGACAATTATACGATACATAGCTATAAAGCTATAATTCAAACCGCAAATTAAGATGAAGCCAAAAGTCTTTTTTCGCTGTAATATACCGTCTGCAAACAATTTTCAGAATCAACCCTAGCTAGCGCTGCATTGGAATAGACTTTCACGTGAAGCATGCGAGATATGAAACCCCGAGTAAGCAGCTGCCATGTGAACTGACTTGTGTTTCCACACTAAAAGATCAGGAACAAGAAAATTAAATGTTGCCTTTCTATGAGAAGACATGGCCCTGTCATGTCCATGGCGGGCTATGGCTCTGATTTATTAAAGAAGATGGTGGGGTTTCATGGATTCCCATAACAATAATAACAATATGAAATGGAGGTCCCTTTCACAATCATTCAAGCAAACTCAGCACTCCTCTGCTTTGCTTTGCTTGGTCCATCCATTACTTAACCCCATCATAGAGAAGAAATACCCATATGAATGCGAGTCCTCAGCCATTGCTATCAACAAGTTCGGATGGGCACCTAGGTGGCCGGTGTTGCCTTTGCCTACAACTAACTACGTACACTATAATAATGATGTAGTGGGCCGACTTGACTTTGCTTTGTTTTCACTCTTGCACAACTTTATGAATTCCAATAGTTTAGGGAATGCTTCAGAAATTATAAAAACTTTGGCGGTATCTCGGATCGTAAGAAAAGCCTAAAGTCCTCCATGTAACCGTAAATTATGGTGGCTAAATATATTACTCCCTGACTTGCAAATAATGACGCTAAAAAAGTGTTATTAAGAATTATCGCTAAGATCGCGACGATTAATGTGAGGATTTGTAGGCTATTCCTATTACCGGAGTCGCATGCAAAATCTTTCATTATGAACTATCTCGAAAGTGAACAGTTTGAGTTTTCTTTGAGTCAAACTACGAGGACCCTATTGATTTGCTCGCGAAGTGGATACTTTTTAACCAATTTTGAAAGGTGACTTGGCACGATACGCTTGAGCTGGCCGCTGTGCCGGTACATGACATTTAAAAGTTTGTTACGAAGTTTTTTCACCTGGTCAAGAGAAAAAGGTCAATGTGGATAGATTTTCTTCGGATGAGTCGACAATTATTAGTTTGTTTAGTTACCTGTTGATGACGATTTATGCTGCAAGTTTCTTGGGCTATAAGATCACAATGTATGCAACAAAGAGATTGGCGGCTTTTGCCAAAGAATCGTTACATGTGTTGGTAAGGTTTGTTAACTTTTCGTTGAGAAAATATGTACCTCCTGGAGCCAAAAACCGTACGTGTTGTTTGCGCGCAGGTACACGTGAATGTGTGTAAGTAGAAAAATTAAGACGCAAACCTTGGTAAACAAGGTTCTATGTAATGTGCTTAGGAAGGATGAAGATACCTGTTAAATCAGGTGGATTTTTTTGACCAAATTGGTGCAAGTTGTAACATCCTTAAAAATGACATATGCAAAAATGTCATGACACTTCAAAGCAGATTTTATGCGTTTGGATCCGAGAGATCGTCGGTGTTTTGCCAATACCGCGTGTAATGATGGTGTTGCTCTCGGCCGATGTTGTGTGCTTTGCGAGAAGCGATCGTGGCGAAATTTTTTTGGCTCTTCACTGAGTTGAATGAATCTTTCTCTTACTCCTTATGTAGCGATAATTAATGGTCACTGAATGTCTTTACTGACTTTTATGTAACTACAAAAATGCTTTAGCAGAAAAGTCAGTAGAAATATTTAGCGACTACTGATTGTCGCTATATACGGGGTTGGAGGAAGATTCCTACAACTCAGGTAACAGCAAAAAATTGTTCGATCGCGGCCGCTTGCAATGAGTAACTTACGATGGTGGTGATACTTTGGAGGAGTACTAGGAGCACGGTGTCTTTGCTCCGTGGTTGTTGTAGTCATGCAATAATCAGGGTGTTCTTCACCGAAGATTTTTACTTTTGGATAGTCTAGTTCCCAAACATTTGTTGTTGAAATCTTTATGGTCCTCTTTAGGTACACTCCAGGTGTTTTGTAATGGACTAGTACGTTAGCGAGCTATACTAGTACATGTTCTATATGTTTGTTATGAATAATGAAGGTCCATAATTAGGAGTGAGCATTTAAACCGTTCAAATCGATCTAACCGATCAAAGTGAACTGACCACTCCGGCTGATTATGAACCAACTAGAATGACAATTGATTTTTATTTGTTTTCTTCAAACTTAATATGCGGTTTGATCTATTTGGTTTGGCCCAAACCGCTCAATTCGACCAAACCTATATGTTCGATCAATCCAATTCATTGAAATTGAACCGCTGAAAACCAAACGATTTTTTGAACCAATGGTAGTCGGTTCGATTTCATATTCAGTCTCCATATTGAATGAAGCGAACCGCGCTCACCCTTAATCGTACTTTGACATAGCGATCCCACAATACCAATAAAAATTGTTGTTTCATCAAAATGAAATGTCATGATACTTTGAATATAAGGCAGGACAAAAGTTATGGAAGAAAAGGGATAAAAAAAAATAATAAAACTGTGATATTAACATTTATAAATAGCATTTGTATGCAACATAGCTTCACTTCCAACCATAAGTTAGTGGCAAAATTAACTCATGAGCTATTTTTTTATATCAGCAATCAAGCCACATTATGGGAAAACAACCAGTCATACTCCCATGTAAGCATGCTGTCAGAAAGTTGCATTTTGGAAGTGCATGTTCACATCTACTCGTGAAACTGAAATGATCATGGCACTATCAAGTAGGAACCCTTTAATAGTTAAAATGAGATTAGGATCCCCTGATGGATGTGATGGTTACAGCAGGGTGCTGTGATGGATGTGCTGAGAGAGAGGGGGCTATGGTTACTCAGCCCCCTCTCTCTTCCCTCTCTCTCCTCCCTCTCTCTCAGCACATCCATAACAGCACCTCTTGCTGTAACCATGGGTTATAGCAGGACTGTAACCATGGATTACAGCAGGGGATCCTAATCCGTTAAAATGATACTGTTGTACAAGATAAGGAAAAAGAGTTGCTTTGAATGACCATTCAAACACCTTTTGTGTTTATTTAAACTTCTTTGAATTTTATTCGCCGCTAAACTCAAATATTATCGCAACACATGTTTTTTCGCAACGAATATGCTTGATGGCTATGTGGATAATAAAAGTCATATTAAAGTAGATTCACCACTATTTTTTAATCTCTTTTGGTCATCGAGGTGACACATTTTAGTGAACCTAGGATAAAAGGTAATACTTAGAATGAAGGAAAAAATTGCTAATGACTCCTACCATACACAATATGCAATTTTGACCGATTCATTATAAGCCCCCCTTAGTTAAAGAAATATTGTTCCTCAACCGGAACTGTTGCAGAATCGATGAGATAACATCAATATTGTTATTTTCTTATTAAATTTTAGGTTATTGTCCCTTGAAGTCTTTCGACCCTTGTCTTTCCCACACTCTATCAAACCACCCAAACACTACCATTCAAGTCATACTCCACCATAACGACCTAAAGATCCCGCCGCTACCACGTAAATCAATGATTATATCCCCTAAAGTAGTTTAGCGGTTCAAATTGGGGTTGAAATCCAAATTAGGTTTTTCAAAATCAAACAAAAAAAGAAAAAAGAAAAACAACATCAATAAAGGAGACGCGACCACTAGCGATGGATACTGATGTGACGAGATCAGCAGAGGACATGCAATGTGTGTCTCTCTTTGTGTAGGGTTAGGGGTGGGAGGGGGGAGGATATGTGTGTGGCGGTGGGGCATAGGGGTGGCACACTGCTGTCGACGATGAGATCGACAAATGAGGCATGGTGTATAGGTGGGTCTCTGTGTGTGGTGGTCGGATATGGGGATGGGGATGGGGATGGGGAGGGAGGGATACAACTGCAGGGTACGCATGTGTCTGTTTAGTGATGAGGATGGGGGGTGACAGTGTGTGTGCGTGTGTGGTGGTGAGTGATGGAGGATGAGAATGCTCTGTGTGTTTGTGTGTGTGTGGTCATGACTCGCGAAGGATGGGGGGATGAGAGCTACAACATGTGTGTGGTGGGTGGGTGGTGGTGGATGGAGTTGGCCCTGCACGAGTAAGGGTAGTTGACGAGAGCGAAAGTGAACAAAGAGGCAAAGTTGTCAATTGAAAAACATATCTGTCAGTGAGTGTACGTGTTTTTCACGTACGGTATACTTGGATGGATCCCTTTTAGAGAGCGGTATTTCATCAATTATGGAGAGCTTTAAGCACATCATTTTGAAGTGCTGAAAATGAAATCGCAAATCGTGTATAGTAAAAAAAATGTCATTAGCTATTTATTTTTTCCCCAATTAAAGCACATGAAAAGGGTAACTTATATCTACTCGTAACAAAATTAAGACAGTGAAGTGCTTCCAATGAACGAAAAGTTGGTCTAAAAAAAAGTCAAAAGTAGTATCGATTTTTATCATTTCCTGGCCTCACTAAGTCCCACTTCATTGTTTAGTGGTACTAATCCAATCATTAGCCCTTTAAGATCCACCTGTCAGCAATAATGATTTGTTACCAAAAATATGAAAACGTGAACCACAAGTGCGACCTTCGTGGATTATGAGGTAACGGCAATCAGCATTTAATGTAACAGTTAATATCAATTTAGGATTGATTACGAGGTGTGAACACCGTAATTCAGCTGTCAGTACAACGACATATGTAGCAGTAATTCTAAAAAATCTGGAAACTGACTGAGCTGGATAATCGAGGCACACGTGGCCACCGCGTATTGGTTGGTAGGGCACCTAAAAAGGGAAATTATAAAGAATTTTTTCCTTAAATAATATTATTTTAAAACTTAATTATCAATCTACTCTATTTTAAAACTTATTTACCCGCATACTACACTTTTGAAAATCGATGTTTTAAACAACGATTTTTACTTGATTTCTACTTTAAAATAAAAATCGATATTTGAAACCACGACTTTAAAGTAAAAATCGCTGTTTGAAACAGCGATTTCTAATTTAAAGTCGTTGTTTCAAATAGCAATTTTCAAAAGTGTAGTATGCGGGTAAATAAATTTTAAAATAGAGTGTTAGTAATTAAGTTTTAAAACAGTATTATCTAGAAAAAAAAACTCAAATTATAAGAAAAGAGCGATAAGATTTGGTAAGAAAAATCAGCAAATCGGAGAGAAATGGTGAGCTGGTAATCCCATAATAAAAGGCTCACAATCAAAACTGACAGCTTTCATTGGGTGATGTGGCCGCCATTAGTCCACCCTCCAACCCGCCAATCATTGACACCCCACCGCCTACATAAACCCAAGGTCCCTTTATCCCCTTCCTCCCCACCCGGCTCTCTTCCTCTCTCCCCAAAAAAGGAATTTTTTGCAAAAAGGGAAGTTTGTGTGATTGATGAAGTGTAATTGGGTTTGTTTTGAATGTCTGAGATTGGAGGAAGAAAAGGGCTGCTCTGATTCTCTGTCTTTGTTGTGAAATGTCTTTGATGTTCAAATTTTTCGTTCCGGAAGAGATTGAAGAAGGAGATTGGGAGAAAGAGCGATAAAGTAGAAGAACTCCGGCACGGGAGCGTAGGAATCCTTGGATTGGTTTCGTTCTGCTTCTTTTGCAGGTAATTTGAATTGGTTTTGAATTGTTTTTATTGCGGCTTGAATTTTATTAGATGGTGTTATTACTGATTTCGTTTGTTGATGTGTTTTTTGCAGATTTGCGAAGATGTCGGCGACTGTGGTGAGCGAAGCAATGGTGATGACGGCTTCGGAATCGCAACCGAAGCCGAACGGCGACGTCCAGTTCGTGAAATGCGACTGCTGCGGGTTGACGGAGGAGTGCACGGCGGCGTACATAGACAACGTCCGCGAGCGGTTCAACGGGCGGTGGATCTGCGGGCTGTGCGGCGAGGCGGTGAAGGACGAGATCGTGCGGTGCGAGAGGCTGGTGAGCACGGAGGAGGCGGTGAACCGGCACATGAGTTTCTGCCGCAAGTTCAATTCCGCCGGTCCCCCGCCGAATCCGGCCGTGCATTTGATATCCGCGATGAGGCAGATCCCGTGGCGGAGTGCAAACTCGCCGAGATCGATGCCGAGCAGCCCCACCAAGACATCAACGATGAGAGGCTCTCAATTGGGCCTGTCCGACAGCTGTATCCCGAGCTTATCGCTGGTTGATTCGTCGCCGTATCGCGGCGTGGAAGAAGGTAGTAAATGAATTGGTAGGACAATCTGGGCAATGTAAAGTTCCATAATTTCTCTTCTTGCAGATAAATAATTTAGATTCTTCAATTAGTTGAGAAAAGTCTAGTGGTAACTCTATTTTTGGCGAATGGAATACAGTTCTTTTTCAATTAGGAGCATGAAATTCGTTTTAGGCTAGACAAGATTAGCCCAACTTTTCTATGCCGATTTGGCACAACACTCTGATCCCATTTCGCTTGCTGCGCTACGGGAATCGCTTTTGCTTTCCTCGATCGAGAATTACGATCTTTGGCTCTGGAATCTCCTAGGCATGCAATTGGGTCTTCGAGAAGAAGTGGGTAGCTTGATGAATTTGACAAACTTTGTTGTGGGTGTAGTTGCATAATTGCAGTTTGCGCGTTACATGATTAGCAATGATTGTGCGCTAGCAGGAAATTACACAAGAGTCTCCTTTTTGTGCGTGGACCCAATAATTGTTGCCTGATTCCTTCCGAAGACAGCAATGTGGGCAAGCATGCCACTCTTGTCGTCTGGTAGCCAAACCACCTAAATTTCATGGGTGAATTGGTGGTGGCTTGTGAACTCCCCCATCTGCTCAAATCCCATCGCAAAACCTCCATTTCGTGAATGTCCCATGGTTGGTGACATGCGAAAATTCAGCAAAGCAGCTCTCTTTGGATCGGATTGGATTGGATTGTTTGTCACCAAGGTTGAAATATTATTGGGTTTTCCATAGTCTCCGTCTCAATAGTTGCACAGTGCATCATGTTTTACTAGTACTTGACGCGGGCAAGAATTCCCCTCTTGCGCGTTTGTTGCTCAAGAATGGATTGGATTGTTTGTCACCGAGGTTGAAATATTATTGGGTTGCCCATAGTCTCCGTCTCAATCGTTGTACAATGCATTATATCTTACTAGTACTTGACGCGGGCAAGAATTTTTTGATATTGTTAAACTCGCATATTTTTCTGAAAGAATGATAGATTAGGTATTATATAAGACCGTTGAACTTGCTGTAAAAAAAGTTACGTCTCTTTTAATCACTAATTCTATAACATTAGCGCTCCATATCCATCGGTTTTGAAAGAATAGAAGTAATGAGAACGAAGCACCGTGTAATATATTATCCCCTATCAGAAAAATTGTGAAACACGCCTTGGCATTGGCCTCTAGCTTTGGCTGGTACGTGACTGGGAGCAATGAATGTGTCCATGTGTGGAAATCCTAACAGATGTATTGTTAGGCCCAAACACCTGACAGCAATGTACTGTTCTGCTTTGGGTCTTCAATGGAGACGCTTCTGGAGAGAGAGAGAGAGAGAGGGGGGGGGGGGGGGGGGGGGGAGGGGAAGGGGGGAGATTGGCCATAAATTTACGAAGTGGGTCACGGCTTCTTCTCACGACTGACAGCCTGAGTCGCTGCCAGTTTGGATATATGTGGCCGACTCAGTCGTCCACATATATCCAAACTGGCAGATCATGGTCTTGGTGCTGACTGCTGTGCACCCTGACAATCAAATCACATTCAAATGGCTTAAATAAATCACACCAGTGCCACCTTATAGTAGTCCAAACAACTTTCGGGTATCAGTGAGCTGCAAATTTAACTGTCAGACTTGGAATTGAAACAGGAATAAGCGTGTTTATGATCTCCTCTGCATAATCTAAAGCACGGTACAACACCGCTGCTGTAACTATGGTTACAGTTACGGCAGAAGACCCAAATTCCTGAAGCACAATCATAGGGTGGAGGAAATCAGCTCCATGGCGGCATACCATCTTTTTACGACCTTTGTTATTTAAGCACTAGATTTCATGAACACAATATTATACGCGTAGCAAGAAGAAATCAACTAGTAGAAGTGAGAATTTTGACAAAGTTTTGCGTGATGTCGTCAGGTCATATTTCTCAATTGATCGATTCTTGTCTAACGCAATGACAAACGACAGTTGATTACAAACAATGATGCTCTCATCCCTAATTAAATATAATATGAAAATCTATGTTTTACAATTTAATGCCTGTACAACTTTTAAAGTGCATTGCTAGTTGTTGAGAGATAAAAATCTCACATCGATAAATAATAAATAATGCTTCAATAGATAAGTCTTGCAGGTCTCTCTCCCTCTATAGCCATTTGATTTTGAGTTGGATTCTTTTATGTGATATCAGAGTGGGTCGATTTACGCTCAAATAATCAAGCGGTAATTCATTTACTATTACTTGGTCCATTTCTCCACGTGCTAAGCTCACTCAAAAATTAGTCGGGCCACAGGTGAGGAGACATGTGGAAAGATACAAATTTCAAATCGGGTAAATAAATTATTATACTTCAATAAATAAGCCGTATAAACCTCTCTTCTCTCACATCCGATAGATGCTTTCACAATAATACTTTCCTAGTTTATGTAATATAAATGTGCTTACAACATGATTAAGACTAGCTGAGTAGTAGTTGTTTAATGGAATAGGTAAACAAACTTCTGGAGCAAAGGGAAGACGAGCTAAACAATTGTGTTAACAGTAATCATTATTTCATTTTTGTAATTCTAAATTCTGTGTCAAGCCAAGCTGGCGAGAATATCCACCTTGTAGTCAAATTGGATTTGTTGATCCTCTCGGAATAAACTCTAAATTCGCTGTCATCTATCAAGACGCAAGGTTCAATGAATTTTTGTCCTAAATAATGCAATTTTAATACTTAAT